>JAMFLO010000192.1:0-64775 GCA_027475765.1 Paralagenidium karlingii
CGCTGCGGCTAAACCCATTTTGGCAGATTTTGGGATCCATTCAGCTGCGTCATTAGGCTTCTTGAACGACTCGCTTCATCCGGCAAAAAGACCTTGGACTACTTCTAGATGGCCTTTCACCATGTCTTTGCGGGTGTCTGTGTCTTGGATTCTCATACCAAGCATCCTGCTTCGATGCTGTCCCCGCGGCCACCGGACCTGCCCAGAGTGGCGCAGCGGCGGATGGACCACATGGCCACGCGGGTGGATGTGAACATTGGGGGGGGGGGCGGTCAAGCGATGAAAGTGGCCTTGGAGGCCCACGGGTTCCACCAACCCACCGTTTGGATCGTCAACGGGATAGTTTCGATTCCGGAAAAGCAGTTTGGATCATGCCAGGGGCTTCATAGGAAAGCAACACCAACCTTCTGATGGTGGTCTTGCACGTACAGGTGTCAATGGGAAGGCGCAAGAGTCAACGGTGAGTGGGTGCACTCTCTGAAGAGATGATGCCGTCGCACATCCCCCCACCCCCATTAGCACAAACAACTTTGTTTTGTTGGCTGCCCTACAACGTTTCCCGTCCAAATGCGGTTGAAATTTCTCGCTTTCTCTCCACGTGGCTTCCCCCCCGCAACCAGCGATGAACGGAGGGACGTCAATGGAGGAGAATGGCATTCGTGTGCCCATCAAACCGTAGGTTTGGTCCTGTAAAGTACGAACCACTCCCTTAAGTCCGAAGCGACAGTACTTTTTGTTGTTGTTTGGGTGCCCGGGTGCCAGGGTGGCAACGCACGATGGGTTGAGGCAATCGGCGGCACCGGCAGCCGCGGTGCTGTCTCTCTGTCTCTCTCTCTCTCTCTCTGGAGCCTCCGACGTGTTGGTCAACCACATGGGTTTGGAAGAGATTTAAGTCAACTGGTGGAAGACGATCATCCACTTCATTTGGCGATTGGACTCGTGCTGACGGCAACCAATGGCTCCAAGCAAGTCGCAACCCCCTGCACGCTCCTGGCGCACCCACCCGCTGGCGCTGGCCTTGGTGATGGCCGCCATTGGTGGTGTGATGGTCAGCATGGGCTTGCATCTGGATCGAATGGGCTCTTCAACCGTCATATCGACTTCCAACGCGATGGCTCATGCCACCAACGTGCAACGCCAATTGGCGGCGCCAACGCCAACCAGAACCAAAGCGCCCCGACCAACTTCTGCCAGTTCTCCTACGCCGGCACCCACGATCAAGCCACCGACTCCACAGCCGACGTCAAAACCACCATCAACGACCAAGCCGACCTCATCCGCACCAGCCCCAACACCAACGACCAAGCCAACCTCACCGCACCCGACGACCAACTCGCCAGCGCCAACGTCGAAGTCGCCAGCTCCTACGGCCACACAGGTGCCCGGAGTGACTTCAAAAGCTCCAACGGGTGGCGCCAATGGCACGTCTTCGCTGGTACCACCAACACCAACGTCGTCATTGACCCCAACGCCATCAACCACATCAACACCGCTACCGTCTACGCCAGTAAGCAGCGTGGCGACCCCCAAGCCTTCAGCAGGCGCAAATGCGACTGTGACAACCAAACCAGCCAGCAACAGAACCATCGCCACTCCTGCGCCAACCGAATCGGCGGTGAATGGTTCAACCACTCCAAAACCAAGTGTGCCACTGGCAAATGGCTCCATGACTCCGGTTCCAACAGCGTCGGTTGCCAATGGCTCGATCACTCCTGTACCGACCTCATCGCTGGCCAACGCAACCAGTGTCACAAAGAGTCCAGTGAACGGAACTGTCGCACCAACCAATTCCACTAGACTATCGAATGGAACAAACTCGACTTGTGTTCCGAGTTTCTGCGGTGCAAAGGGCTGCATGGTTCGTCGTGAACTGCGTGCAGCGGTGGGTGAAGATGGGAATCTACAACCCAACAAGAAGCTGAAGACATCCATCATGTACAGTTTGTGCTCAGCGAACTCATTCTTCGGCCAGATTGTCAGCACTAACGTGAAGCCAACAGTTCCGGTTGGAAACCCGGTGGCCGCCAACGACGCTGCAGCTTGTGCTATGAACTGTATGATGCAGGCCAAGTGTCAATGGTTCACAATTGAAGGCACAACCTGTCAACTTTTTCAGGATATCTTACTCGAGGCACCGGATGCGGGCAAAGCGGTTGGTTTCTTGCGTGCAGCTTCTCCAGATGATTTGAATCGCAAAGTGAAGTGCAAGGACACCGAAAGAACCCAAATGGACGACAGTCAAAGTGATAAAAAGATCACGTTGTGTCGAACACTCTCGGGAACAATGTCTGTGGTACCTGACCAAGTCAATGAATGCGGGGCAAGTCCGTGGACTTTGTATCGTGGATATCTCAACACGGGCAAAGTCTCAGCTACAGGTTTGATCAATGCTAACGAGTTTATCCAAGCAATGGAACCGGCCCAAAAATTTGAAGCGATTCTCAACAACAACGATGTGCCGATCGACACGAATGATAAATGCAACAAACCGTTGACCAAGTGGAATTTCAGATATGATGTGCACGGTCGTGTGACTTCAGCAGAAGGCAAAATGACGAGACGCAACTATGTGAAGAACTATCGCAAACCAGTGTTTCAGCAGAATTTCAACAAAGTGCATCACCGGAAAGAGACTGCGACCACAGGATTGATCTCTGCTGCGGGTCATGTGGTTGCCAATGAATTTGCCAATCCCAATTCGTTTTGGAATTTTGTTCCTCAAGCTGCGAAATCCAACAGTGGCTCGGGTTGCTGGAAGAATGCGGAAACGCAAGTCGAAAGACTGATTCATTTGGGCTGCGAAGGAACCTTTACAGCACTACTGAATTACTTTGATGTGGGCGATCTGAAAACAATCAACCAAAAGGCTACGGAGTTTCTAACGACGATGAACAGCGAGCCCGTGGATAACTCCGGCGATGATGACGTTGATATGGACCAAGTCGATGATCAAACATGTGATCCCATCATTGATGGTGATGTGGCCGACGCTGAAGAGGATCCTGCCGACTATGACGACGGTGATGGGGCAGCACCATCTATCCCGACTGTACCGGCTCCTACTGGCGCATTCGTCGGTGGGGTGTTGAATGCCAATGTTGGAGATGTTTACAAACTGGATCGCACATCCACAGAGTATGTGTCGTACCCCTGCAACTATTTCTATCGACCGTTCAGGATGAATATCCACTTTAGAATCACTGGTGCGAGTGAAGGTTCTGCATGTCAAAATGCTCTTCGTGGGATGCACAAGAATCGTTTTTTCTCGATAGACAAGAGCACGGTGCAATCCAATCGTGCTTTGGTACGTTGGGCAATGAATTCTGCAACGAGCAATCTCACACCTCTCATGGGATTTGCAACCAATTCCGCCAACAGATGTCTCGCCGAGCTTGGAGACAAGTTTACAGAGCTTCAACTCAGCAAGTGGTTCAAGGAAGCCTTTCTGGTGGACCCAAAGACCAAACAGTGTGTGACGCATGACGGAGTCCAATCTGGATTAGCCAAGTGTGATCCTAAGAATGAACTCCAGAGATGGACTGCAGATGATAACGGCGTGCTGACTGGGAAAGGTGGTCAGGGCCAGTTTGTCTACACTTTGGATACCTTTGTCTACGACGGAGGCAAACAAAAGATCAAGATGAACGACTTGGTGCAAGGCAAGGCCACGATTGGTGGGAAAGAGTTCCCAGGTGTATTGGCCCTGTACGACCTCGCCATCTAAAGCGACAAGAACGTTGAGCAGTGGCAGTCAAAGAAGGTGGGGTCAGTGAGAGATGTGAGGTATGTGAAGTGTATATGTGTGTGATGTGCTGGAGAGTGAAGAGAAGGAGTAACCTAACAAGTCACGCAATGAGATCTTCTATCCTTGAGCTTTGACTCAGTGAGCTCCGTTTTAGGGTGCCGCGTGCTGCGTGAGCTCTTGTCGTTTGTTGCAGACGGGCTTCCATCGATGAAAACTCCTGCTTCGCATGGATTCTCTCTCACATGGAGCTCACACTTCGGATGCTGGTGTGAAGTCTAGCGGATACTCACGAGAATTGCACTTTCCTAGGCGTCTCGTCATCTCGTGGATGTCTGGCGATGGGGTCGTCTTGCCATTTCCGTGGCTATCCGCTTCCTCACTTTGACGTTGAAGCAGCAATCCAAAAGCTGCACCCAACAAGAACGAAAACGTCAAGGACTTGTCGCAAATTGCACTATGTCATGTACCCAGCAGCATGTTCTCAAAGGGGTCGCGTCGATGACGCATCCTTGAAGTATTCTGAGGTTTTGTAGTTGGGGCCTGCGCGAAGGCGAAGGCGTGCATTCAGGCATGCCGAGTCGAGAAGTGGACGAGTCTCACGCCAAAGCACTGCGTTTGTGGGTAGTATCCAGTGTCTGGTAGCTGGATGGAACCAGTTGTTTTGGGCCAGATGATGAGCCTTCCATGGGCACGGGCCCAACTCTCTGGGGTGTGTTGGTGTGTTGTGGCTGCCACCAGACGAGCGCTTACTCTCGAGGCAGTCAACTACTAGTACAGCATCCATCATCGTAGGCTCGGATTAAACACTCATCTGATTCGCAATGGCCATGGGTCCAATCACAAAGCGCAAGGGTCCATTCCACCTGCATTTTTGTACCATTGCTGGCGGCTTTGTTCCTCTTCCAGTTGGTCTCTTGTGCGCGCCGCCCCTTCTTGCGGTTGGGGCGCACTTTGCAAAGTTCAAACTGCCACTGAAACATAGCACAAAGAGTCGCAAATGCCTGGCTCCAACTGCAACTTGATCAGCAAAACTGAAATGCACAAAGACGAGCCCCGTCCACCACAGAGACAGAGGCAGAAGGATCATCTTTCAGCTTTTGTGATGGGGTCACGGTCACACTTGTCCATGCGGTGAGTCCGATCTCTCTCTCTCTCTCTCTCCTCTCGCTTTCTCTTTCAGACCAGACGGCAGGACAGGATCCCATCAACAATGAATGAAGAAGAGGGAATCCCAGGTTCAAGTGCTTCTTGTGGCCATGGAACAGGACCTGAACCATCTGTTGACACCCGTCAGTGTTTTCTTAGGAGAAGAAGCATGAGATTTGACATCTATGGGTGCATTTCCATAGTCTGTGCCCCCAAAGGATTAATACAACAGCAACGCTACACACCCTGGGTCAGTCCAGTAACGTTTCAGTTCCATTTGCCATCGCAAATCAGCTGTTGGCGGAGCGGTGTTCATGAGTCAAAGAGCAGATGGAAAGGGACTCTCCACCAACAACAGACCTGTACTGTAACTACTATTGGGTGTGTATTGTCCTCTGATGGAAAAGATCTGGTTCGGCTCCGCACCTTTTGACAAAGACAGCGCATCGCGAGCACACAATCGCCACAACCACTTTCCACCGGCGTTGCACAAGGTGAACGCACTGCACTTCAACATGCAACGCCTGGGCAGTTTCTTTTAGACACTAGTCAGAAGTAGTGTCTGTGTCTGAACTGATGGTGAACGCATACAAAGAGGCCAACTGCAACGATGAAAGGGCTCTTTGATCTTGTCCGGTCCTACTATGCTTGTCCAGTCATGCGTCACGGTTGAGTTACACTACCACCCATCCATTTCTTTTTGGTTTGTCGAGCCATGCCACTCATGCCTGACCTCCGAGTAGGCCTCGTTGTATTGCTCAACTCAAACGATCACTTCTCGATTCACTTTGTTCCGTGAACTACAAGAACCACCAGCGATCTACTCTTGCACCATGAATCTTCTGGGTCTCTTGGCTCTCGCGGCCTCTTCCTTGGCTTTGACAAGGGCCGAAAAGGCCGCCATCGACATCGAATACAAAGAAATCGACTACGACTACAGCCATGAAGAAGACTGGAAAAACCCGCGCAACGTGATCTTCATGATCCCGGATGGAACTGCACCGGATGTGTTCACGCTCGCCCGCAACGTGCACGACCCAACGCTCAAGCAACAACTTCACATTGATCCTCTGCTCATGGGCACAGTGGAGACCCATTCATCGACCTCGCGGATCACTGATTCGGCCGCTGCCGCGACTGCGTATGCGACCGGGTTTAAGACCTATGATGCTGCCATCAGTGTGGATGACGAGAAAAAACCGCTTGGCACGCTTCTGGAAGCCGCCAAAGCACGTGGAATGGTCACCGGCATGATTGTGACTGTACGTGTGACCCATGCTACCCCGGCTGGCTTTGCTGCCCACGTCAAGCATCGTGATGAAGAAGATGAAATCGCACGTCAATACGTCCATGACAATCATCTTGATTTCATTCTGGGCGGTGGAAGCAAATTCTTTAACGAGAGTCTGTTGCAAGAGATTCGTGACAGCAAGTACACGATCGTCGACGACTATGAATCACTGATGGAGTACAAAAACGCCAATGAAGCCAGTGGCAACCTGCGTTTGTTTGGGTTGTTTGCCAAAGATCACATGTACTACGAGATTGACCGTGTTCGCGAACAAAAGGCTAACCCCGGCGGTAGACGCCAGCCAAGTCTTCAAGAAATGACCGATGCCGTGCTCAGTATCCTCAAGAACAACCCGACGGCCAAGAAGAACGGCTTCTTTTTGATGATTGAAGGCTCCAAGATTGATTTTGGCAACCACGCCAACGACGCCGGTACCGTCGCCAAGGAAACCATTGCGTTTGACCAAGCAGTTGGTGTTGTCAAGGAATTCGTGCACGATGTACACAACACTGCCTTGATCTCGTGCGCAGATCATGGCACCGGTGGCATGACCCTAGGTCGCGATGGTGTGTATGCCTGGTACCCACAGATGCTGCAACTGCAGACCATGTCCAGTGACTTCATGAAGGACGTGCTCACGGAAGAACTCAACAAGTGCGGTACAAGCGACAACCAGACCTGCAAGGACACGCTGGGCGCCAAGGCAAAGGAATTGATCTTTGCCAACGCGAACATCACCGAAATCCCAACTGAATGGCAGACCCAATTCAACACGGATCTCAACAAGACCGTGGACCAGACCCGCAACTTGTACGACTTTGTGATCACCATTGGTCGCATTCTCAGCTCGCCGGCTCGCATCAAGTACACTTCGACCGGTCATGTGGGCACGGATGTGAATCTCTACTGCATGGGTCCCAGTGTGTTTGAACACCGTTGCCGGGGTGTCCACGAGAACATTCAGGTGCCCCGTATGATCGCGAGTTATCTCAATCTCAATCTGCAAAAGGAGACTCTCAAGCTCCGCGGCTTCAAGGTTGACCCCGTTAATGAGAACTACCGCGAATAAGAACAGTATAGCACAGCAGAACCCATTAAAAACAACATCACCAAACAAGCATGTCGTGTTTGTCATTGAATCGCACTTATTTCAGGTGCTTTTCTGGCTCAAAGGAGATGCCATTGATTCAATACTGAAATGACGTCTAAGTGAATCGTTCCACCAGTTGCATGAAGCCTTGTGTCGAATCTTTTCTCATACTGGTTGCTCGTGTCTTGCCACTGGTGTCTTCAGCTCTCTCTGGCGTGCTTGTTGCTGCTGGCATCGAAATAGTCTTTCATCCATTTGCGAACGGAGCGGTCCATGCACGTGTCCACAAAGTGGTCAATCGGATGCACAATAAATGGAATCACTCCCAGACCCATTGCCGTCGGCACCCAGCGCTTCACAATTGGGTTCTGGATGGCGGCTTTCTTGATCGCAAAGCCAGAGAACGCCACCTGAACAAGCATTTGGAGCATCAGGCCCGGCCCAGCAAGGTCATCATTCGCAAGGACCATTCACTTTTGTTTCCTACCACTCGGTTGATCGTGAAGCCAGGAATCGCCACGCTTGCCTGCACCATGCCATCCATCACAGAGCGTTCAACTCACGTCCGAATGTCCGGTCGTGACAAAAGCTTTCCTCACCATGGTCTGCCACACCAACGTGTCAACCGCTTGGGAGGCGACAAAGGCGTTTTGCTGGTTCTTGGACAAACCAGTGGACACTTTCATGTGTTTTTGGGCCTTTTTGGTTTTGTCCAATGTGTCCCCCAGCACGTAGCCAAAGGCCGCCACATACGATGGCACCACCAACCGTGGCATCAACGGCCGAAACGATTCACCGAGTTCATTGGCGTAGCCCATGTATCGCAGCAACGAGTCTCTCCAGATGTCGTACTCCTTCATCTCTTGGGTTTGTTCTTGCTTTAGCGAAGACTGCAATTGTGGCGGCGGCCGCGTTGATGCAGCGGCGTCGTCCATTGATCCACTAAGAGAGCACGGAGATGAGCTGCTCACCAGAAAAGACCAAGTTGCCGTACTTAGCCGAGCAAGACCACCTTCTCGTTTAAGTGCGAGTGCCCACATGATGAAAGCCGAGCCCGAATGGATGGATCTTCCGGCTTCTTGGGGGGAAAAGACCCCTCGTTTGGGCGCCAAATGGAGCCGTTTCTAGCGCTGACCGAAAAGCACCAAAACTACCGCAGTGAATGGTTGGTTCATTCTTCAATTCGCCTGGTTCAAGCAACTTCAACATCCTCTGAAAACACACTCTCTCTCTCTCCCTCTCTCTCTCTCTTCGTCAGCTCCGATTCGCTTCCATCATGCCGAACCCGTCGCTTTGGCTGTTGCTGCTCGTCTCGTGCACGCTGATCCAACTGATCGACGCCGACCAAAGTCTTGCTGGTGTGCAGCCATGGCTTTTGCGTACCGACCCTGCGACCCGTCTCGTCAACGCCAGTGAACCGCCGCGGCACCAAACGTCCACCAACGCTTCCTCCAAGCCGATCAAAACCCAAACGTGGGTGACCCAACACGGCAACAACTTTACGATTGTCGATGCGCAGGGCAAAATGCTGGCGTTTGTGGCATTTCCCGAAAGAGATTTTGGTGATTTGACCGTTTCCGAAGACTCGACGCAGCCAATCCCATTGTATGAGACTTCCAACCATTCCAAGCCTCTTGTCAAGGCTCCTGGCGGTGCTGTGGCCGGGGTTCGAGGAAAACGCTGCGATGCGCGGTGCAAGCGGGCCAAGCAGTTTGTGCAACGGCTGTTTTTCCATTCAGGAGACGACGCCCGTCGTGAACCTCAGTTCAAAGGCGTGTCGGAGCACCCAAATGACCACGGTGATGCCATTCGCGGGCTAGGCAATCTGTTCTCACCGACTGAATGCCGAAGCAAATTCAATGAGCGCGTCGTGGACAAAGCGTTGGAAGGCGAGAACGTCCAGGCAGTGCTTTCTGTTACGGACCAGGAATGCGGTCTGGCCGATCTGCATGGCGACAATTTGTCTCGATTCACCACAGGAGTCACTTGCGGTGTGCTCATCTTCACCTACAGCGTTGTGACCGTTGAGACCGGCACCAAGGCGTCGTTCATCTATTACGGCAAACGCGGATGGAACATGTGGGGCAATGCGGGTTGGGATCCCTGTCGCGTTCCCGACATCAGCAAAGTGGTCAATTTCAAGTGCGACGAGGAGCGTCCTGCAACGCGTTCCGATGCATGCTATTGACTCCAGACCCGAAAGGAATTGTGCAAGTACATGCAGTTGTTGCATCCCACCAGAGGAGCAAAGCTTTCTTGCTCGCGATGTGCAACACCGTAGGTAGTTGTTGTGTGTTGTTGTTTGCTTCTTCTTCTTCCCATGTGGATGATGATGATGCCAAGTCCCCTTCCCATGCGTCTCAATCAAATGTTGCTGTTGGCAAATCTCTCTTTCTCCCATGTCACCACCACTTGATCCCCATCGCATCATCCATCAGCACGCGTACTTATCCGCATCGATACAGTAAGTATACCATCGAATCAGATTAATCTGCGCAGAATCAGATTTGCCCAGGTTGGTGTGGTGCCTCTTGGGAAAGCCATGATGGCATCGACTTCA
The DNA here is from genome assembly GCA_027475765.1 of Paralagenidium karlingii. Taxonomy (NCBI): domain Eukaryota; phylum Oomycota; class Peronosporomycetes; genus Paralagenidium; species Paralagenidium karlingii. The sequence continues at coordinate 9,833 of JAMFLO010000192.1, forward strand.
ACGTGTTCTTCTCCTTCTTCTTCTGTTGCTGCTGCTGCTGCTGCGTTGCGTCGAGTGTCGGAAGAAGAAGCTGAAGCGCAACTGGAATTGCTCCAATCACTGGGGGTTTTGCCCAAAGAACGGGAGGAAAAGCACGGCCAATCGCCAGACCGTCAGCATCCGCAACAAAACCTGCAACAGCCACTGGAACAACCGCCCACTCCAACACGTTTGGGGCCATCGAGACTGCCACCAGAACAAACAAACGACGAACCAGTTCTCTTGACGAGCCTTAATGGCGTCAACGATGCTGCAAATCCACTTGTCATCTCTCGGACTAGGTCCAAGGCAGCCAGCGGCTTCAATTCCCCGCTTTCAACGGGCATCCACATGGATGAAAACATCCCAATGAACGGGTTTGCGACGACTGACCAGAGCCAAACACGAAGAAACAACAAGACGCAAGCCGATTCGCCGCTTTTGTCTGTGTCCGACTCTTCTTCTTCTTCGTCTTTGTCGTCTTCTGGGTGGACGTTGACATGGGCGCAGCAAGTCAAGAAACAAAACGGTCGACAGCGAAAAGACCAGCAACGCAACAAAACCATCAAGAAAGAATTCTGGATGCGATGGAAACTGTATGTCAACGATCGCAAAGAGCAGTGGACGCTATTGACCCTGCATCGGTTGCGCGTCAAACGCCATGCGTTCACGCGCTGGTTGCTGTTTCTGAAGCGCAATCATTTGATCCAAGCCTTTGAATTCCTGAGATGTCGACGTTACGTCATGCGATGGCGACATTGGACACTGTACAAGACACAAGTACGCTATTTAGTTTGGGAGAGTCGAATGGTACTGCGACGTGGTGTAATGAAACGATACTGCTTTGACCGTTGGAAAAGATTCTGCCAAGATCGAGTGCATCTGCGTGGCAAAGTGACCCAGCGAGTTGCCACCAGGACAACTCTGCTCGTTCTACGCTGTTTCCGTGGCTTTCGCATCAATTTGATGACTGAAAGGCACCGGCGAGTTTTCTCTCGAAAGCTTTTTCGTGCCTGGAAAAAGTCTGTACGCCGAAAGAGAGTCAAGCTGCGTTCGCTTGATGGCCAAAAGCTGCAGCTGGCGATCGGAAAGACCACAAGAACATTTCGAGCATGGAAAACACTGACAGAGATGCAACAAAGAGATCGTGAACTGTCTCAACGCGTTGTCTTTGCTCAGACGCGTGTGCTGCTTGGCAGGTGGTACCGCGTCTTTCATTACCGGCGACTCATTTGTAGCCTTCAAAGGCGGGTTCATGGTCGCATCCTGCGGTCACACTTGCTTGCGTGGCGAAATCTTCACCTTGCGCTATCCTTTTATCGTAAAACCCATCGACGATTCACTCGAGCGATACTGGATGCAGCCTTTGCTTCGTGGTTTGAGTCCGCGACGCTATCCATTCGCAAACGGGAAGCTCATGAATACTTTCGAATTCTCAGAAGCTGTCAAGCCATTCAACAACTCAGATGTTTTTGTGATGAGCGAAAACGGCGACGCAAACTTTTCGAAACCTTACGAGTTCCGTACGAGCGAATGCTTCTTCAGTTTTTGTGGAAGCATGGCGTTCGAGTTCTTCTTCAAATGAGTCGACAACGAACAATGAGAAGGCTCACGCTACGTAAATGGATTCTTCGAAAGACTTTCAGGAAAATGATTCAGAACACTCGAGCGCGAAAGCATGGCAAGTTTCTCAACCAGCAAGCGAGTGAATTGCGTGATTTTTTGCTTCGTTGCAGAGTCTTTCAGGGGTTCAAACGGTACCATATCTCACACAGGACCTTGGTCCACCGAGTTGCGCTCGCTGACAGACATTATCGGAGAACGAGCCTGCGACACGGATTGCTTGGTTTGAAAGGTGTAAAAGAAATGAAGACTTGTGCGCAAGAACGTATGCTTGAGGCACGTCGAAATCAACGTCGACAGGTTATCAAGAAGTGTTTTGTCAGATGGAAACAGTACCACATGGCCAAACAACCAATGCATCGAAGAGTTCGACAATTCCAACTGAAAAAGCGAATCTGCTTTTTGACAAAGTGGTGGTGTCGATGGCGTCGATTCATTGACTTGGTGCATCATCAGGATCAGATCCAGTTGGCTCATTGGTTTTACACTTGTCGAGCGATACTGTTGTCATGGAAAAAGCATCACCAGCTCATTCAGCTGCAGCGAGGTTATGCCAACCATCGAATGAGTCGAACAGTGCGTGGATGGTACAATCGTACGCAGTCATTGAAGAAACTACATGCAATTCTGGTCACAACAAGGCAGATCTATTACCAGAAACTGCTGGGCAAAGTGTTTTGGCACTGGAGACAACAATTGCAATATCGAAAGCATATCGAAGCAGCGCGTGTGGTCTTGGAGCAAAGAGAATTCCTTGAACAAGGTCGGACATGTTGGACTCACTGGCGTCGACAATTCCAGTTTGCTCGCCTGGTTTGTGCCCTTCGGAGTTTGGTGTGTGGTTCTTACTTCAACGCATGGCGTCATTCCTCAAAACGCCGAGTGTGTCTCAAGCAGAAACTCGCATGGTTCCGCAAAACCCACGACCATGAGCTTCCTGCATGCTGTCTGGTGCGAAAAGTTTGGATGCGTTGGCGCCGGAAATGGCTGCATTCGAGACAACTGGACCAGTTGTCGCGATGCTTTGACCACAACCTGCTTCGACATTGTCTGCGTGGCTGGCGAATGTCAACAGTTGAACTGCGAAGAATTGTGTCAGCTTGGCATGCATGGGCCATCCAGTACGGACGACTGAACAACCATCGTGGCCGTAAAGTGCACACTATGCACCTTTGCCATCAGCGAATCACGCAGCAATCTTGTCTGGCTCAGTGGAAAAAGTACCTTCAGAGGAGAATCGATCAACGACGAGAGGTTGGCTTGTTGCGCAAGGACCTGCTGATCGAAATCCGCAATCAGCAAGTGTTTGCATTGGCTCGACTGCAACGATGGTTTCGTAAATGGAAATGGCGCTCTCTGTACAAATGGAACAAAGCAGGACGGTTTTATCGATTGCATCAGCTTGCAAATAGGTTTGTGACATGGTTTCAACAGATTGTGCACATCAAACAAGAGAGGATGGTACTATTGGCACGTCGCCAGAAAGAACGTCGAGTGCAACAACGTCAATTCACCCGACGAGGTCTCGCAGCTGGGTGTCGATCTTCTCTCACTGCTCCTCGACATGATGATCGCGTCGACGTTCTTCCCAGCAGTCGTCTCGCCACAGACCCTTGCGAGATTCGTGCGTATTCGAGGCTGTATGAACAGAGTCAAAGATCTCGTCGCGAAGATTCCTTGACAGGCAATCGAAGAGGCAGAAAACCTCCCTCGAATGCTCATGCTACAACGAAGGCATGTGCGCAGTTCAGGCACGTTTCCCAGCGAAAGAAGAGCAAAGCTCAACTGTCACTTCATCGATCGGTTGGTGATTCTTCCCAACTGTCACTCTTCTCGGCGACTGGCAAGCGCAAAGCAACTCCTGCACATCGAACGAACATGGTTCATGACATCAAGAGACCGAAACTGCTCAGTGGACTTCAGCTTCGCCCCCGGAAAAAGTGTCTTGTGGGTGGATTCAAAGCATCTAGCAGCTCAGTGGTTCATCCTCATCACACTTATCATCCAAAAACTCCCTCGATCACAGCAACGAAAGCTAGCAGTTTAAGATCAGTGGAGTCGGCGAAGAGCGAACCTGCTTCTCCAACGCCGAGTTTGGTGGAACGCCTTTTCCGAAACAGTTCGTCGAGGCAATTCGATGCGTATCGTCGACGCGAAGACATGGAGAAAGCGAAAGAACTACCTTTATACGATGATGACAGCTTGGAAAGCGTTCTGGTTGAACCCGAGTCACACCGTGAAAGACTGACTGGCATGAGACCGCAAGTTGCGAGTGACCAGGAAGAAACACCCACTGGTGTTGCAACGTCGATTCTTGTGTTCGAGCCCGCAAATCGATCTCCGATGGCAAGCCTTTCGTTGGAGAGTCTCGCACAAATGGATGCACATGCACTCCCTACAAATGATGTTCAACTCGAGCGAAATCCGTTGCGGAAGAACAAGCTTGTAACCAAAACGCCAGAGCACGTGAGACGAACCAACCAAATCATTGACACTTCGATGAAGGAAATAGCCCAGCAGAGGAAGAAGCTGATGGCAATCGAAAGACAAAAAAACCCTGGGCATCAAGTCATCAACGCCTGTCGAAAAGTAACTCAAAACGCTGAACGTGACCATCAACTCGAGGACAAACCTCTTCCAATCTCTCAAACTTTGAAGTGCATTTGCGCACACTACGCAGAGTATTGGACAACGATGAACAAGTCTTTGCGCGTCGTTGGGTTTGTGATGCTGAGAGATTTGGGCTTGCTCCAAGACGACTTTTATCTCACGGAGCTTGATTCAGTTTTACAGAGCCTTGATCACGATCTGCCGCATGATCGGCTCAGTCGGCATCAATGCTTTGAGCTGGTTTATTCACTTTTGGTGGTTGCCATGCGTGTGCATCCACGCAATGAAATCAAAGGGAAGGTATGTTCGGAGCTGACTGAGATGGAATTGCAGAACGACATCAAGTGGAACGAAGACGAAATCCCACGTCATCTCCAGCGGTTTATCACCAACGCCTTCCGAACTCGCTGGAATTCAATCAAGCCCGGTGATTTCGTCGCGTCAACCACTCTACTGGATGAATCTGAGCAGAAATCGACCTCGATCCGACCACTTCCATGGTGGATCCATGATGCCATTCCTTGCGAACTGCTTTATGACGAGTCTTTTGCCTTTATCAAGAAGCATTTGATCTTTTTGCGCTATTTATTCCAGTGGCGATCTCCGTCAAAGACGGCGCCACTCGTCGACAAAGAACCCATCACAACAGCAACGTCTAGGCCGACCGCGCAAGCAGTGGTGGAAACACAGGAGACCACAGCTCTGACTCCACTTTCATTCACCAATTTCCTGGCCATCTGCAAACACTTTGAGATATTCCCAAAGGTAAAGTCACTGTGTATGTTCATCCTTTGCTCCTTGTATTAACCAGACGACGATGATGTGACGGCACATTGTGGCGCATCCAAGCTCTTTTCCCGCCAAGAACTGCAAGGTTTTTTTCGCAAGTCCAGGTGTGTCTCCTGCGCTAACGCTCGTTTCTTCTGGGCGGAGTACGCGGAGGATTTTGACACTGACATCTGTGGGAACCGACGGTGATTTAGTTGCGTTGATGGGACGGGCCATTCAATTTGTTTCCCAGAGTTTGTCGAGTGCCTGGTGCGTTGCTGCGCCAGTTTCCCGACAGATACTGCAGTGATGGAAGCAAACCATCAAAGTCAACAGCAATTCTTGATGCAGTTTACTACGCTGTTGTACACGATGGAAGGCAAAGGAAGCGCTTTGAGAAAAGACTTAGATGAATCCATGGCGTGTTTTGAGTTTTTCAGACAGCAGCAGCAGCAAACACGCGAAAACAAGTTTCAACAAGTGCGCAAATCGCTTTGCATCAATCCAAAAAGCAAATGGATCCGTCGTCACCGCGCAGCTTTGGAACGTCATCAGCACAGGCGGCAAGTTGCTGCTGTGCTTCGCAAGATTCGGCTGGCGAAACGAGAGATCATCCCACGAGCGCGCTTGAATCATCCCATTGAGTGGGAAGACAGTGAAGACGCTCTCTCTTTTGTTTCCAAGGAACTGGATGATCAATCAGAGAGAGGAGACCTGCAAAGTACGGGTTTCGCCGCCTCTGGATCCTCCGCAGGATGCAGAGTGGATCCAATTGGTGACCCTATTGAGACATATCCACTTGGTTGGAAATCAAAGGACGCGTTCATTGAAGAAATGACTGCCAACATTCAGGAGTTCGAGTCGTTGCTGGATGACTATGACCCTTCGAGCGCCAGAGCAGGCCTTTCAAGCCTTCAGTCAGACAATGTGGTGTCAAATCACCACTTACAGACGAGATTGGGCTCTTCCATCAAGAAAGAAGACCATTTCGAGACCAAAGCGCTGGGTCCGCTGAGTCTGTTCAATGCGAGTTACCTTGCAGAAGCCAGCGATGAAGAAACGAAAGAGGATCAAATGGCGTATGACGTTCAGGATCCCTTCTTGAACCAGTTGACCGACATCGAGCGCTTTGCCAGCACGAAGAGTATGCGACAACACACTTGGATTTATTCGTCATGCTCTTTTTCTAATCGGATCGTGTGATTCTTTTATACTTTCTGGATTCTGGTGAGTTTAGGTTGGCAACAAGCTTCAAACGTGTTTGGTATCCTCGAGCACGGAGTGCATGGTGTTCTCGATACATCGACGCACAGCCTGAGCAACCTGGAGGTGATTGCACAAATGGTTTCGAATGGCGTCACCAGACACCCTTCACAGGTTTCGATTGTGTTTTGTCGCGTAGGACACGGAATTGGACCTTGCTACTCACTCGGCGATCCAGGAAATCGAGCATTCCGGTCTTTCGACCTGAACAAGAGCAACGTTCTGCATTAAATAATGGTTGGTTCTCTACCTGTCATCCCCTGTTTGATTTGGACGTTGTGCTCGACATGTGCTTCACGGTGTTGATTGGCACCGTCGCTGGTTCAAAGGACGTTCCGAGAGCTCCTTCGTGGTTGGGATTGACCACGAAGACAACCGAAGTCTTCTTTTTGGAAGCATTGTGACTTGTAACGGGAGTGGTTACGTTCACAGTCACTGTTGAAGGGAGCTGACCATTGGCTCCGACCCCGGCTGGTGTTATCGTTGCTCCAAGCGGTGGCGGAAGTGTTCCCAGTATTTGACCAGGTGCCGCGATTGGTTGGAACAAGTGGTGGAATTCTCGGCATCGAAAGGTGTGACCCAATGCGATGTACAAGACAAACTTGAGTGTTTCATCCATCATGACGACGATGCCGATTGTGTCCTGGGTCTTTCGAAACGACACGAAATTGGCCAACGAGACAACGCACGACATGATCAAATACGTGGCCAGAATCGTTCGGTATCGACTGAACAAAGTGAATTTGGTGTACACTGGCGTGGTTGTGGGGTCGATGCCAATGTGGCGCACGAGGCGCAGCTGAAACTCGAGCATGTTCATGTTGTACGACGAATAATACGAAATGCTATCAAAACAAATCATCATGATGGTCAGTAGTCCGTCTGACAGCGCTCCAACCCCCAACAGCAAATGAGATGCCAAACAACTTACGAAAACACGATGCAGCACCAAGTGAGCACCCACGCGGCAAGAAACACGTCCCGGTCGGCCAGATTGTATTCCAAGATCACAAAACAGAAACTCCAGATGATCGAAATGCTCTGGATCCAGTGAAAGTCTTTGGCGTGCAACATGGGTCTCGTGATCTGCCATCCTTTGGCGATCAACAACAACACTTCGGCCGCCAAAGCAAGTCCAAAGAACTTGGAGGCGTAAATGCAAATTGAGATCAGTCGGACCGACACAAACAACTCCAACAGCACCAGCAAAGAGTACACAAATTGCGCCAACGGGATCAGTCGCATGCGCTTTTGTAGATCGATGATGCGAATGTGCCGCCGTTGACTTCGACGAAGCTGCAGAAACCAGACCGCACAAAAGCAGCCCCATCCCAAGGAAAGAACGGCATAAAAAATCCTCAGTGCGAGGCGACGGTTTTCCAGCAAATACGCTGTCGGGTCTTGTGTGTCGTCGAGACAAAAGCCGTTCCCATTGCAGAGCTGCGCTCGGTATTGAATGGTGATCGGGACGTTGTCGAGGTACGGCGGATCGACGCAGTTGGATGGATCTTGGCCATGGTCCACGTTCAGTTGAACCACTGGTCCATGCTGTTGGTCCAGCATAGAACAGTGGAAACACGGCATCGTGTTGGCCGGTTGCAACGAGTCGGTGATCGCAGCAGCAAGGCTTCCATTCTCACCAAGACACGACCGCAGCACTCCAAAATCGCCACCCACCAGTTCGCAAGCATCCAGATAAAACATGAAGTCATTGGAAGTGACGTTGGTGTCAATGGCGATGTTGAGGGCAGAATCATTGGGCTCAAAAGTGCGAAACACGGTTTGTCTGACCGAGTAGTCGCCGCTGGAAGCGTTGAAGACCCCGTACGTCAATGGAATGGACAGACAGCGATCACCGATTGTGCCATCGGAAAGTGCGCAATACGCAGGTAGATTGCTGGGCACCAAACGGTTTTTGTAGGAAGCGAGAAACGCCACTTCGGCTGGTGTACACACGACCAAATGCAGCAGAGTACGCGTGCCGAGGGATTCCCATTGCTGGTCATTCATCACCACCATCCGGTTGGTGGAGCGATTCTCGCGAGCAAACTGCATCGTAATGTCAAAGTCAAAGCGAAGAGTTCCGCCGTTGGTAAACGAAAAGTCGCCCAGCAACAGCACACGACCTCCGATTTCTCCAGAGATGAACCGCGAGATCTCTGCTTCAACGACGGTAAGGTGAAAGCCCATGAGCACGAGAGCCCACAGAACCTCACACGACATCCCACCGGCGAGTCTCTTCATGGTAGTCACTCTCACAGTCTGCTCACCTATGGAGCCCTCGCTCAGAACTCACCGTGTGTGTGTGTGTGTCGATGAAGTAGACAGGAGCAGCTTGGTGGAGACAACTTTGGGCGTCCGTCTTCTTGAGGGCGTGTTGTTGCATAAGAACGGATCCATTGGAGAAGAAGCTCATCTTCCAGCGACTGTTCTGGCCTTTGATCCGAAAAAAAAGAAAACAAGACCTGTTCAAGCCTCTATTCATAGCGGCTGCAATCCACCACTCGCTTCTTCCTAGTGCGGTCATCTCCACCACAACAGCGTATCAAATGAACTGACATCGGTGGATTCTCTACTAGAGCACCTTCATCACAAAGGGAAACCACGCCAGCCAAGCAAGAAGAAACGTGAAGTCCACCTGTTCAAGGTTGTCATCGAGGCTACCCCTTTTCCAGTTGAAGCAGGTTGTTGGTGTGCACTGTATCTGGTTCACTGGATCGTTTCATCCGTTGTCCGGGTTGCCGCCGAGCCCCGTCTCGAACTTCTTGGAAGGCTTTTCAATGTGATAGGAAATTCCGAGAACGCAGTTTTCATCCGGATTCAGGATCACAATGGTCTTGTCTTTCCTTCGGGGCGGCTTGAACTTGATCGTGGACCTTGCGCGATGCTCTGTGGGCAGCACTGGGACCACTTGAGACGGCGACCCGTGAGGTGGGTGCAGCGGCGGGCTTGGATCGGCATTCTGCAATGGGATGGCGAGTCGATTATGGTTCGAGTCGGAGGAAGCTGCGGGTTCTGTTTGTCGATAAATCGGAACCATCCGCGTGATGATGCCAATCGAAGTACGTAGCATCACGACTTCCAAGCGCAGCACATCGCTTGGAATCAGTTCAACGCGTGATGAAACTCGCGACATAGAAAACAAAACCCCAGCGCACTTGAGAGCACCATCGTGAGCAATTCGTCCGTCATTCTGATGAAGTCCAACACCTTGAAAGCGTCTGGTGCCGTGTTGGCGATGGTCACCGAGAACGTGAGCACCAGGTAACAGGCGAGTACCACGATGAAAAGCCCCAACAAACGATACTTGGTGTTCACCGGAGCCGTCAACGGAGTGATGCCAAGAGTGCGCACCAGCTCACAGCGCAAACGCATTTGCCGTCGCACTTCAAAGCCGTCCAGTAACGTGCTACGAACACAAACACATCGTCAATCGTGTTTCCTGCTTGGTTCAGTCCAGATGTCGGCTAAGACTACCCCCCCCCCCCCCCGCACTCACTTGGCTGCGATCAAGATCCATGAAGTAAGCCAGAGCGAGAGCAACAGACCCGACTCGTGGAGCGCAAGCTCGTTGTTAACCGATCCCAACGCAATCGCGAGGGGAAGCGCATGATACGCGCACCATTTGAGTTTGAACAGCGACGACCGGGAGATTTGCCATCCAGCGCCAATCAACATCAGGATTTGGGTTGACACCGTCACCACGACGACCCGCGCCACGCAAATCGCGCTCGTGAAGTCAACGCGAGCCATCTGAAATTCGCCACCGTCACAAGCGCGGCATAGCCGACTTGGGCGGCAGCGACGATGCCCATCCGCATCTGGAGTCCATTTCGGCGCATTCGGTGCAGTTGGCGCAACCAACTGGCGCAGAGTTTGGTCCACAGGATGGTGAGACCCAGGTGAAAGAACCCCAGTGTGGTGTCTTGCCGAAGAATGGGATCGCGCGTTGAGGATATCGCTTCAAGCATGCAATGGCCATTGCGGTCGCAGACTTCTGCATGGACCACGATCTCACGCGGCATCGAGTCGAGAAACGGTGGCACCACGCAAGTGGCTTGCTCGTGTTTGGATGGCTGTTGGTCGAGTCGTTTCTCCAGCATTGGGCAACAAAAGCACGTGGCTGTGGGTTGCTCGCGTTGCGAGGAAGCATCCCCTGGTGCTGTGGGTTCGCAACAGACTGCACCATCTCCGAGGTTGATCCAAGACACGATCGCAACACGCCATAGTCACCTCCTATTGTTTCGCAGCCATCCACGTACAACTGCATCGCGCGAGACTCATTGAAGGCATGCTGGATGGTCTGCGTGACCCGATAGTCGTTCCGCTTGTCGAGACTAACATTGTTGAGTGGGAACGACAAACACCAGCGCTCAAGGGTCTCGTTGTGCAACGCACAGGCACTGGCATTTTGGGCGGCAACATGGACTGGTCGTTCCCAAACAAGAACGGCAGCACTTGTGGATCGCAAACCACCAGATAAAGCAAAGGGCGAGTAAGCAACAATTGCCACTGGGTTTCGTCCATTGTCACGACGGCGCGCTCATCCTTGTTGGCTCGATGCAACGTCGTGTGGAAAGACACGTCAAGACGGAAAGATCCGCCGCCTGGAAACACATATCCGTTCAAGAACCAAAGCCGTGTCGAGCGATCAAGTGACGACACGCTGGCCCAAGCACTGGACATCCAGAGTTGCGCCACAAGCACCACGTGCAGCCAAGTCTTTGGGCGGACCCACGAGTGCCGAATCGACCACATGACCAAATGTACACGCCACCTGCGCGCGCACTTGGGGTGGGCGGCCAGGTGTGGTGTCTTTCGACGGTGAGGTTGGTCCTCATTTCTTGGACAGGCGTAAGACCTCATCCATGACGGAGGCGTTCGACACATGGATCCGTTGTTGCTGTTCATATCATGTTGATGGTGTAAGTGACTCGATTGAACCGCCATGGGAAGACGTCGTGGATGGGCATGGCATCGTGTGAGCTCCTCGTTGAAACCGCGGACGAGACACCATGTTTCCAGCGCGCAGATAGACGCTTTCACCGCCGTTTCTATGGTGACATGCAAACTACGAAGCGTCTGAAATGAACAGATCATGCTTTCTGTTCATTCTTTCGCCGGATTAACAAAGGAATCATCGAAGCGACACGTTACACCACTGATTTGGTCCCAGTCGTGGGCTTTGTGGGAGTGGTGTCGCTTGCAATCCCACTGCAGGGCAACCCAAGAACAGCTTCTTGATCAGGATGCATGATGACCACCGTGGACCGAGGATGGAGGTGTTGCTTGTGAGCTACTTGTGGAGCCACTTTGAGCCGTGGGGATCTTCTGGTGGAGGGAGATACATCTTCCGTTTGAGAGGTGAGCAGAGTCGTGGACGAAGTGGCTTCTGGCGGCGAGGATTGCTCCGAAGAAGAACTCAAAGGTGTCGCATCGCCGATGGGGTGGTTGCTGTCGTTGTTACGGGGGTGGTGGTGGTCGTCGTCGTGGTCGTTGGAGATCAACGCCATGTGGATCTGCACCGGTTCGCGAACGCTCTCAATGGCGTCAAACACATGCTGAAAGTCTCGACATCGAAACAAATACCCGACTGCACCGCAAAACACCAACGTCAGCATCTCATCCATCATCAACAAAAAGTGCTTGTGAAGGCTGTAGATCTCAGGAACTGTTCGCAGCAACAGCAAGAGCGCCACCAACACAAAATACATGGACGCCAGCACACTGAATCCTTCAAACAGGGCCAGTTTGGTGCATGCCGGGGTCATCAACGGATTCATCCCCATCTGACGAATCAATTCCACCTGCCTCGCCAGCATCTTTTTGTTGCGCAACGAATCGGCTGCCGTGCTACCCCGCCAAACAAACACACCGCACCAGACAAGACACGTCAGTACACTTGGGTGGCTTTGATCGCTTCTTTCAAAATCCTCGAAAAGCCCACTTACAACAACACCACCGCTACCCAGCAGAGCACCCAAAGAGGAAGAGCAACACCAGGATCTCGGGGCTCGCACGTGATGACCACCAAACAAGCTGCATACATGGCTGTAAACAAATACTTGTTAAAGCCCAGGTCACGCATGCGCAAGGTGGCTCGTGTGATTTGCCACCCCTTGGCGATCAAAAGCACCAATTCGATCTGCCACGCGACGGCCATGAACCGGGCACAACAAATCACAAATGTCACCAACGGTGAAACCATCGGCCAATTGTGATACGCAAAGCAGCAAGACACGGCGTAAAGCCCTTGGGCACTTGGCACCAGCGCCATGCGGCGTTGCAAACGTTTGCTATGGGAGGCCCGTGAGCGAAGATGTCGAAGCCAAACCAGCGACAACGCAGTCCATGCCAGCGCCACCACCAAATACAGTGCCGCCAGAACCGAATCACGAGTGAAAGCCAAAGAGTGGTCTTGTCTTGTCTTGGGGTCCGTCAACACGGCATGAACAGGTTCATCGACGGCGGTCATCTGATACGAGACCTGAAAAGGAATCCGGTCCAAATACGGTGGCTCCATGCACTCGGTCGATTGGTTCCATGTGGATGCTCCAGCTTCTCGTTCCATCAAGGAACAAGAAAAGCATTTTTGCGGGGACAAAGTGTTGGTGGGTGGCGCCACGATCTCATGGGAAGCCACGCAAGAGCGAAGCACACCGTATTTGCCGCCAACGGTCTCACAGGCGTCGACAAAAAACACCAGATTCACGCCATGGTCAGTGTCCGACCAGTCGATGACCTTGTTGATGGTTTGCTTGACGCGATAGTCCATTTTAGTGGGCATGTCGTGTCGTGTTACGTTGGTCAACGGCACAGAAAAGCACAAATCCTGCATGGTCTGGTTCACCAGCGCGCAATACCCAGGCAAATCCCGTGGAATCCACGGGTTTTCGTACGACGACAGAAACGACACTACGTCCTGGTGATCGCACGCGAGAAAATGCAGCATGGTGCGAGTCGTCAGTGTCTGCCATTGGTCGTCGTCCAAGCGAAAGTACTCGCCATGGTCAGTGCCCGTGCGACTCAACGTCATCTCCACGTCCACGTTGAAACTGAAGGAACCACCACCATTGGAGAATATGTGTTCTCCCAAGTAAATCACGCGTGAGCCCATCACATCTGTAAAGTTTTTCGCCTTGGAGGTCACGGTGGATGGTCGCCATGGCGTGGCCGACTCTGCGACAGCAAGAAGCCCCAAGCAAACCCCAGCGAAGGAAGCCCATGGTCGCCATCGACTTGAACTGGCTGGTAGCGGCGTTCTTGTCCAAAACCACATCAAAGCTTTCTCTTTCGCTTGCTTGCTCGCTTGCGCTCTGACGTCAGCTTTGAGTGTGGAAGTGTGGAAGATGGCGCAAACGCTTTCTTTCTCTATTCATAGGTGGCAAACGACACCAACTGGCTTGGACTCGTGCCCTCTTCGTCTGACCAAACCACTCGTTCCCTGTGAACGCTATCAATAGCTAGACATACCAAAGCACCTGGACGACTCGCCGCACTTCTGGAGATCTCGTCGGCAAGAGAAGACGTCCACCAAAGCATTTGTTTCTTTCTATCCGTCTCTCTCTCTCTCTCTCTCTCTCTCTCTCGTGCGCGCGTTCGGTAGGTCGCTCAGTGTGGAGATCATGCTGTCTTGGTGGATTGTGCACGTGGCTTTCCTGTGGCTCGTATGCAGCTCGGTCACAGCGTTGCCAGACAACACCAACGCACCCATGTCCAGGATCTCGTACGTCATGGGCAACCGATTGGTGTACTTGGCCGAGTATTTGTTCATGGAAGGTGAATCGTTCCGCATCGATCTAGTCGTTGACATGGACTTGTCTCGATCCAGTTCAGATCCTTCCCAAGACCACTCGACGATGATCGACGCCAAGCAATGGAATTCCATCCAGACGCGCACGATGTTGCATTTGGTGGCCTGTAATCCCGAAGCGGTCGCGTTTCTCGACAGTGTTGAGAACCCCTCGCTGCCCAAAGAGCTTCCATCTTATTGCGCATTGGAGAATGGAACCATTGGCGACTTGTGTCTGAGCTTTCCATTGACTCGTGTGGATTTCGGCACTTCCAAGGACAAGATCAAATACCACGTGAACCAAACCATTCAACACAAACTCCACGACCCCGTGCACAATGAATCGCAGTATCTGGTATTCTTTCTGGACGCCTGCGAGACCATCGGCGGTAAATACGGCGCGCTTCGGTCGTGTTTGAAGCAAGACAACAGTCAGTTGATGCCGGCAACCACCAAACAATCGCACAAAAACATCTGCTTTCACTGCTCCTTGCTTGATCAGAGCTTTGAAAGCGCCATTTCGGACTCCATGACCAACAACGACACCCCCAAGGAGAAAGACAAATGCACGGAACCGCCATTCTTCAACAATGTGCCCATTCACGTCAGCTATCGCACGTCATTTGACGAAGATGCAAGTGACGGTGACTCGGGCGAAGTGGATGAACCCACGATCACACCGATTTTCACGCGAGATTCCATGCTGGGTGGCTTGTACTTGTGCTTTGCGTTGATCTGGCTAGCCTGTTTGATGCTATGGCTCAGTCAATTGCGATCGAACCGCTCCCATCGCATCGACCTACAAAAGCGAATGCAGGTGATCCCAATGGCTGAAGTGGTGTACACCGTCATCATGAGCTTTGCGTCCTTCAAGTGGGTGGGGATGACCAACTATGTGCAAAGCGTGGTCGTGTTTGTGATTTGTGTTTCGCGACTACTCTCGATCGGGATCTTTGTGGAACTCGTCTTGCTGATTTCAAGAGGATGGCAGATCACACGAAGCATTCTGTGCCAGTGGGAGTATGGCGTGTGCCAGGTACTTTCCATGTCGTACGCGTTTTGCTACGTCGTGGTGCAGTACAATCTTGATCAAGGCTTGATCGTTGGTATCATGTGGGTCTGCTGCTGGTTTCTACTCGGCGCCATGTAAGTACCCCAGCCACGAATTCCTCATCGTTCTAGTTGGTCTCTTCATTACCGTCACTCTAATGGGTTCTGTGGTCCTTTTTGGCGGGACGTTTCAGGATGATCTACGAGTCTCGTAAACGCGTGCAATTACTCACTGCTCAACTCGGTCTGGCGCGCCAACTGGGTGTCAACCCTCAGACGACTCCTGCATCCACGAAACTGCAGCTCTTTGGTCGTGTTTTTGTGCTCTTCACGGTGTATCTGACCATTTCTCCCGTCATCCTCATGGTTCGATCACGGTTCCACAACTTGGGAGTGCTGGTCGAAGAGACCTTCACATTGGTGGTCTACGGATTCTTTGGCCACACCTTTCGATGTCGCGAGTTTCATCATTCGTTTGACCTGTTGAACCCACCGACCCACCCAAGACCAATGCCACCAAGACAGAATTGGTTTCGCGCCAACTCGTTCTCGGCAAGAAGAGACTCGACCGTGTCTTCGTCTCAAATCGCGCCCGAAGTGCCGTTGAACAACAAAAAGCAAAGCAACGACATGGTGGTGATCGTCAACCCGGACCAAGAAGCTGTGCTTGGCAAGTCGTTTGTGGTGGAGGGACCCAAAAAGACTGGCAAGCGGTTCAAAAAGACGAAAAAGTATCGTTTCGTTACGAGAACAAATCGTCGCTGAGCACTTCCACCAAATCAAAACCAGAGGCCGTCTATGATTCCGTAGGGGATCCGCGAAGGATCACAAGGCAGGCACTTTGGGATCCGAGTCGTTAGCATCGTTTCGTTGCTTCGTGTTCTTGAATGGTATTGAACTCCTTGGCGGCCTCCTCGTACCAGTTCCGGTGGACAGCCATCGTAGACAAAAAGAACCCAACCAGCGGAGTCTGTTGCCCCTTTCGTTCTTTTTGGTGCTGGCTGATGAGTTCTTGCACTCGAGGCACCAGCACTAGCGAAATCGACGACCGCCAACATCTGCTCGGCTTTGATTCAGTTGTTTTCAAACGTGGCAGCACACATGCAACTGCTGATCAAAATCAGCTCCAACAATGGACTTGGCATTTGAAGGCTCTGGCGTTTCCGTTCCCTGTCTCTTGGTCGCATGCGACTCTTCTTCCACAAGAAGCACATCTACTTCCGATCCGCGTGCTGGAGCCACTGCATGAGCCATTGGAATACATTGACGTTCACTTCCACCAATGCATAGCGGAGGTTCATGCGAGACGAAGGGACCCCACGGGGTCGTTCAGCTGTGTCTTCAGCAACCACTCCAGTACATGCACATGGTTGTTGCAGATCGAGTACTCCAGTGTGTTTTCGAAAAGTAACAAGCATGGGGTGTCTTCATCGCTCAAGAGAATTATAACCGTTTGCCTGGCAGTTTGAAACTCATCCAACATGGCCGCAATCGATTCCACGGCGGATCCTTTGACAAGCATCGAGTTGCAAAAAGCATCGATACAACTCACATGTGTGTTGCGGCACTTTTCGCTTCCAACTTCTCGGAATCGTGAAGCACATGAACGCGTTCGAGTGGGAGATCATCCACTGCATGACATCCGTGCGTTTGTTCTCGACCACCGCTTGTAGACGCTTGTTCAAACTTCGTCGATGAGCAGGCCATTTTTTGACTGTACTGCCGAGAGCGATCCTCTCCGAGTTCTCGAGTATCTTGGGCTCTTGAGGTAAATCGCTGCATCGATCCACCCGTCTGCGAACCTCGCCACTGCTCAAACAGTTCAACACACAATGCGACACACAGGCAAAGCCTTCCTGACACGTGTTCATCCGATTCAACCCTGACGCTCCTACAATCATGCAGGGTTTGGCAAAAGCAAAAGAACGTATGGGCGCGTTGACTGAGTTGTCGTTGGGCTTTATGCTACACTTCTACAGATACGCACGCTTAAAGCCATCACCACTTTTGCTTGTGGGAGAAGCTGGAGGCGTCACTCCAAGTGTTGCGACTTGACCGGGGTTCATGACGTAGACCAATCGAACAGTTGGTTTGCTCTTGTGGTTGTTCTTGCTCGTGCAGGTTGAGTTGGCTGAAGGTGTGGAATTCACACCGGTGCTGGTGTTACCACCAGTTGTTGCATCATCCACGGCATCATTGCCATCGGATGTCGCCATTGCAGCGACTTGAGCGGGCGAAGCCAGTAGTTGAAACGCATGGAAAAACTCTCGGCACCGAAACGTGACCCCCAGTGCACCTGCTACCAGCGCATACATGCACTCCAAAGCGATGATAATGGCTCGAGCAACGACCTCGGAATATGCAAAGGACTTTGGCAGGATCAAACACAACGAGTAGATGAAAAAAGTGGTTGCGATCCCGCCAAAGCGATCGTAGAGCTTCAGTTTGGTAAACGCTGGCGTCGTCGAAGGATCAATGCCCAGCTGACGGGTCATTCCAAGCTGAATGCCGAGGATCTTCTTGGTTTTGGCAATCTCGTAGGACGTTCTACGCAAACAATTCAACACCCGTTGCAGAGAATTCACCGATCAGATTAAGTGTGCAGCACCATTAAATGCAGCCATAGACTCACGAGAATACGACAAGAAACCAACAGGAAAAGTACAATGGCGCGTAGATCCCCAGACCACCTAGCTCGTACTCGACAGCGACACAAGTGACTGCATACATCATGGAGAAAGCCTGCAAGGCATTGCCCTGGAGCGGATGAATCGAAGGTTTGGTGATTTGCCATCCTCTTGCAATCAACATCAGGATCTCGCATGAAAGAGTCAGGCAAAAGAAGCGCGCGAAAATCATGAAAATGGCCGGCAACCACGGAGCCACAGCAGGTCGTCGAAAATGCACCAAGCACCGACACAGTACATACACGAATTGAAGCATGGGTACCATGCTCATGCGCTTTTGCAAGTCCATGCTGTGATTGGAGCCACGAACTATCTGCCAGAACCAAGCCATGCCCACAAGACTCCACCACAGTGTATCAACCAAAAAGAAACCACCCAGAACTTGGTCGTTGCCGAACATTAACTCCAGCGCTTGGTCGTTTTCGTCAGCCACCTGCCCAGCAGTAGTCATATGATAGGTGATTTGGATTGGAACTTTTGGTAAGTACGGCGGCTCGATGCAGTTGATGTTGTTGTTGTTGTTGTAATCTGAAGAAGGACGATCTGGACGATCATGTTTCTTGCCATGGCGATGATCAAGTTCTCTGTTCAGGATGGAACAAGAGTAGCAATTTGATGAAGCGTTGATCAAGCAACCACGTTGTCCAAGACAGGAACGCAACACACCGTAGTTGCCCCCAACCGTCTCACAGGCATCCAAGAAAAACACCTTGGAGCTGAGTTGGCTGCCCACAAACTCAATACTCTGGTTGACTTGGTAATTGAACAGCTCTTGGTTCTTGTCTATTTGGTCGGCAGGTATCACCTTGTTCAATGGAAACGACTGGCACCGATCGCCAATGGTCTCGTTCCTGAGCGCGCAGTAACTTGGAAGAAAGTTGGGTACCCGGTTGTTCTCAAATGATTTAAGATAGATCATCGTTTTTGGATCACATACCACCAGATAAAGAAGGGTGCGATCCCAAAGCGATTGCCACTCGCCATCATCCAGCTCGTCCTCGTTCTCACGATGGTCATCGCCATGGTTGTCTCCGAGGTCACGCTGCATATTGTCTCTGCCTTTACCTCTTCCATCATGTCGATCATCGCCGTCGCCACGGCGATAGTTGTTTGTTCTCTGAAGAAACATCCGAATGTTGAAATCCAACTGAAACGACTCGCCCGAATGCACCAATTGCTCACCCAACATGATCATTCGGTTCTTTTTCAACACATCGACGATCATGCTGTGGTCCACGAGGCTCTGACTTGCAGTCACGGGAGGAGATCTGGCGACAATTGATACGAGCAACAACAACATCACCGAAAACTTGCTAGCGAGGTTTCCGAAGCTTCGTGGACGACCGCGCCAGTTGCGTCGGCATCGAGTGGGTGCAGCTGGCGTCGCCATTTGATAAAACCTTGTGAACCCCATCAAAGAGCAGCAGCATCCACCAGACCAATGCAGACCGTTTCCATCGCTCACCGAGAAAGAGAAAGAGAGAGAGAAAGAGAGAGAGAGAGAGAGAGAAAGAGAAAGAAAGAGAAGGCTCAATCTATTCTTTCCAGGAGCATAAGATCGTCTTCTCGAGTCTATTCATGAGGTGTGCAAGAGGTGATGCCCTTTGGGTGAAGTCGGTACCGTACCAAACATCCTGGGCGCAAGTGTTGTGTCGGGGACTACAAACCGAAGAACCACAAATTACGAAACTAGCCATGGCATTGCGTCTTTTCAGGATCGCTTGTGAACAGCCCGCACCAACACCCAGAGGCGCGTTCGAGTTGTCGGCGGCGTCCAAACGCTACTAGTTGGGTTTGTTGTAGCAGAGAATCGGCAGGTTCTTGTCTGCACACAAGCTACCAGTTTCCTCTTTCGGTTGTTTCCGGCCGCTCCTCTGCTGCCGCTGGTGCTCCCATCGTTGCCAGTTTACCAGCATGTCGTATCGCGAATTGCGCAATTTGACCGAGATGATGCGGGCGTTGGGGTATCCTCGCCCCATTTCCATTGAGAATTTCCGCAAACCCAACTTTGAATTGGTCTCGGACATGGCGTTTTGGATGGTCAAAAAGTACGATCCGTCGTGTCGCATCAGCGAAGACATTGACACCGAACGCGAACGCGTGGAATTTGTCACCCAAGTGGTGGTCGAAGTGTTTCAAAAAGCGCGCATTCGACTCAACCCAAAGAAACTGTACGCTTCCGACGGCTTTGCCGTCAAAGAATTGCTCAAATTGGCCAAAGTGCTCTACGAGGCGTCTCGCATCGAGTACACGGGGTCCACCAGTGCTGGAAGTGGAGCCTCCAACAACAATGCTTCCTCTTCTGGTGGCGCACCGGGCATGGACGAAGACGAAGATGACGTGTCGGTGAAAAGTCTGCTGGCGTCGCGTGTCAAAGATCCAAAGGCCATGCGCCAATTGTCTAGCGACATCACCCAGAGCGGCGCCAAATTGTACGATTTGCTACAGAATGAACTCGAGATCCGTGAGATTCGCCTTCAGGCATTGACGTTTCTCGAGGGCTTTTCCAGTAGTGCGGAAAACTCGAATGAACAAAAGTTTCTGGAGCGAAGCATCAAGCAGTTGCTGGAACAAATGCAGGAAACCATTGAAACCACTGAGCGCCAGTGTGTGGAATTGGAAGCCGAAGAAAAAGCGATTGGTGCGAAAATGAAAAAGGCCCAGCAAGACCTCGAACGCAACGACAAGCGACTCAAGAGTCTGCACAATGTGCGGCCAGCGTTCATGGACGAGTATGAAAAGCTGGAAAAAGAATTGGAGCGCCAGTACAGCATTTACTGCGAGCGCTTTCGCAATTTGGACTTTTTGCAGCGCGAATTGGATCTCCACAACAGCCGTGAGCTCAAAAAATTGGCCGAAAACGACCGATCGCTCAAGAAACTGCAGAAAAAATTCCGAGACGATGAACTGGCGATTTTGCGAGGCGAACAGGAAGACCCGATTGAGAGCACACTTGGTGGAGCAACCAGTGGCGGTGGTGGTGGTGGTGGCGGTGGCAACAACAACGATGGCACGAGCAATGAGGCTTCCTCTAGCAGCAATGGGAGAAAAAGTTCAGGAAATGCTAGTCAGAATAGTAGTCAACGCCAGAGCAAATCGTCGTCGTCAGCAACGTCCAAGCAACCAAGCAACGGCGCAGTAGCTGGCAAAAACAAGACCACGACGGCCAAAAAGGCCGGTGCCGCCAAGTCGACCAAAGGACAACGTAGAGACTCGGAGAGTGGCAGTGAGGAAGAAGAAGCATCCAGTGAGGAAGACACAGGTGCACCAACGACGACCCAGCAGCAAGCCGAAGGTTCGGGCTCTGGCTCTGGTTCTGGTTCCGAATCGGATGAAGTGTCTTTGGCCGATTCGGCCGAACTGATCGACAACGACGACGAAGAAACCGGCTCGGAAGAAGGTTCCGAGCATTCCAAGTCGGGATCCGAACACAATTCGGGCTCGGGAAGTAACTCGGACTCGGATCAAGACTTCTAAGAGCTTCGGCACGACCACTACCCCCACCAGACAAGTGTGGCAGGAACACAAGAGCAGCCCAATGCACAAAGAAACCACCCAGAGCCCCTTCCTTCCTTCTTTCTCCATTTATTTCAACAAGGACACAATAAAAATACCTGCGCTATGTACTTTGGTTACAAAAAGACAAGCCTGGGATGGGCTTTGTCGCACTCGTCGTTGCACGCCAAAGGAGACACCTCGTCAGACCAACATGCCATGCGTTCGTTGCACAGGCTCTTGATCTTGATCTCGTGGTTCATGGTGATGTGGTGAGGATTGTGCTGGCGCTTTAGGCGTGTCGTGAGAGCTGTTCGTTTTGTCTTGTTGCGCCGCACCACTGGTGGTGGTGTGAGCAGACTGGGCTTGTGTTTGCGCTTGTGGTGCACTACTATCGGACAGATAATTCTTGTTCAGATAGTGCTGTAAAGCGGGTGGAAACTTGTTGTCTAGTAACGCGGCCATGAGCACCATGAACTCCTGTTTGTCTTTTTCTCGTCGTGCGCGCTCCTCATCCAACGCTCTTTCAAATTGCAATCGTTCCAGGCGTCTTTGTTCCTGCTCCAACTCAAAGCGACGCATTGTGTCTTGATGCTGAAGTACTAGAAACTGGATAAACAGTTCCATCATATTCCCAGAGTCGTCGTTTTGTTGTTGTTGTTGGCATTGTTGCGATTGTCCGGGAGACATACTCATAGAGGGAACCTGAGGCTGAGTTGCTGGAGCTGTTGTTGCAGCTGCTTGTGTGGGTGCAAGACTACTGGCAAGCGTCTGATCTGTTTGGTATCCTGACGAAGTAGTTCTGTCTTTTTGTTCTTGATGAATCGACAGCAGAACTTTTTCCATTTTCCGCTTTTTGCGTTCTTTGCGTACACGCTCGCTTTCACTCAACGACGCTGCATCCACCATCCGTTTCTTGTGTTCAATGCTTCGCCTCAGCATTGAGATAATGCCCGCATTCGTAGTTGAAGAAGTCACGTCGCCCAAAGAGGAACAACTCGTTGTTTTGGCATCCATCGCAACACTAGTACTCGAAGGCGCCTGGGTCTGTGCCATACGCTTGGCTTGAATGCTTTGTCGATACTCTTCTTCAAGCTGTCGCAGCTTTGCTAACAGTTCCTTTGGATCATCATCTAGAGTGACTTGCGTTGCGCTATCTGTAGCCGAAGCAGCTTGAAGAGAAGTAGCAGCAGCCACATCATGCAATTCTTTCTGTTGGACCCGCCCTGTTCCAGGCGTGTCGTCTGGTTGAGAAGTGGAGGAAGTTGGCAAATCGGTACTCTCATCGCTGGAAGTGACAGGCAGATTCGTTGTCGCTCCTGAAGAACCTAATGCTATTGTTGCTGTATTGCCAGGTGCGTAGCCAAACGATGCTGCTTCTGGACCCATCGTCACTTGATCAGACACTCCACCAGCATTTGCACTGTTGGGTTCCGCCAGCGTTGACGACGAGGATGCCGTTGCTGCAGGCAGCGTTGCAGCTTGCAAGTTTTCCACGTCAATTCCATTCTGTTTGAGTTCGTTTTCCAGCTCGTTGTCCACTTCTTCGTGGGTCGAATCACTGACCGTCTGCTCCATCAGCCCACTCGTGTTCGTTTGGTTGGCCGGCACTGGCGCAGTCGTTAACGCTGCTGCCGCCGCACCAGTGGCGGCTTTTTCGCTTCGTTGGTTGATCAGACGTCTCAGTTCTTTGGCTTCTTGCACGTAATCCGGCAATTTGCCTCCGTTCATGGACGAATTGCTTCGACTGCAGTACATTTTCTTGAATTTCCGCTTGAGACTCTCGACTTCCCGGTACGGAATGCTCTCGGGACGCATATAATTGAATTGGTACGCGACGTGCAGCCAGTCTTCGCCCACGAGCGGCATCACCAGCCGCACTTTTTCATTGAGTCGGCGCATCTCATCGACCGAGTAATTCACGGTGCCAAATTTGCTGCTTTGACGGCCCAATTTGCCACGTGGACCCGAAGCCCCGGGCGCGGACCGTGCGAGCGAACCCCCGAAAGCGCCGTCGTTGAGCGCCATTTCCGACGAAGAAGCCACGCCCGAAGCAGATGCAGAAGGGTGAGGAGACGGCGCAGGCGATGAAGAAGCCGAAGCGCAAGCTGAAAGCGTTTCACTTCGTGGCGCCGCGCCGGTTGTGGCCGTGCCACTGGCGCCCCCGCCGCGAGTCATGGTGATCAATTTGATTTGTTGTTTCTATGGAGCCCTTGGATGCGGCAACTTGTTTGCTCCCTCCCAAACACCAAACCAAACAAAAAAGCACCAAAGCAACGCCCAAAAATACGCGATCCCACCACCACTCCCCCCCCCGCGTTAATTTACGTGGACCACATGCTGCTATCGTCTTTTCAACCAATCGTTGGGATGGATTAACTTTGTGTGGTGCACGTCACTTCATGGATGGAAGAATCTACACAAGATGGGTTATCGTAGCGACGGTGGCTTTGGCGCAGGAGTCGGCATGGTGCTGGTCGCGACGGCATTTGGCTTGCGGACGGTGCCATACATTCTGGCGACCGCATCCACGTCCGAGGCCGTGAGTTCCGTCGAGAGACCAAAAGTTGAGTCTTTGGTGGCGTCGCAGTGGTCGGATGTGGGCACCACACAGCCGTCTTGGACGTCTTGAGTGATGTCGCAGTACTGGATGGTCTTGTCTTTAGGAAGACAGAGCCCTGCATACGATGGGTAATGCATGATGGAGCCAAGCGAGTATGCCATTGTCGATTGGTCCGTCACGAGTGCGTAATTGTTGCTATCGATGCCCAGCCTGGAAACTTGGTCACGCAGCACGACGACTTGCCGCTGCGGGTGCACATGTTCATGAATCAGCCCCGCGATATGACCCAGTTCGTGCACAGCAGCGCCGTGGCCATCGCCTTTGTCCGTGAAGCATGAAAGACCAAAATTGAGATGCATGTCGACGGCGCCTGCGGTGTACCCAATGGTCGCCAGGCAGTCGTTCACTTGGCCCTGGTTGACAATCTTGAAGAAGTCTTTGCAGCCACCGCAGACCTGTTGGGTCGGATCGCATTGCTCCAAAGAGATGAATCGAATCGTAGTCTTTTGATGGTACTCGTCCATCGCTTTGAGGAACACGGTCTTTTGATCATCTGTGAAGACGGAATCATATTGATAACAGATCACGCCCTTGGGCCAACGGTGGTCGACTCTGGTGACGTAAATGCCCAACTCTCGTTGGCTGCGATGAATGGCTTTCGGCTCGCATGGCACTTGATGCGCCATTTCTCGTTTATGATCGCGCAACAGAGTCTCTTTGAAGCAGATCAACTTGCCTCCAACGCATTCGGCATAGATACTTCCCCGTTGGCCAGGTTGACCGGAGAAGTATCGAATGCCGGAGGTCCAGGTTCTTCCCAGAATCGAGCATCCAGTGATCTTGTTGTCAATGGTGTTGGTACCGATCGCTTTCGAATTCTTGTTAGGCTCAGGGGGCGCAACACCATTGCCGTCTGGTTTGTTGTTGGACGACATGGGGGTGATCGTGGAGATTGGTGTAGGTTGCACACTCTTGGTGTTTGGAGTGTGACGTCCAGGGGCGATGACATTGGCAATCGTGTTGTTGGACGCATTGCTGAGTGGGATAGGTTGCGGTGCCGCACTCCTGTGATGTCCTGGAGTGTGTAAGGTGGCGTTGAAATGGGATGCGATGGCGCTACCAACAGACGCTACCACAAGCATCAAAGCAAGACCGCGAGTCATGGTTGATTTGAATGGGTTTACTGAAATCGTTTGATACGCTTGTGTGCTTCTTGAAGCGGTATGGGTCTTGTGGTCGTCTTGGTCGCAAGTCAAAGTCAAGAATGGCTTGGCTCGAAAGAGCCCAACTGGTAGGTGGCCGCATCACGACTTTAGCACGAGGACGATCGGCTCCTGCAAATCACGAGATTGACTCTTGACGTTGTACCAACTGGTGATTGAAGTCCTTGTGGAGTTGGATCGCGCGATCCACGACCAAGGAGAAGGTTGGGATTCGGCATCTGATAATCGATGCATCATGCGTTGAGTTGGTGTTGATGGATCTCTGAAACCGTCTGAAAACCGGGTAACGCTACATGATTGTCAGGTCGCTTTGACTTCATGTGCCAGACAACATGTTCTCGTCAGCCAGGACCTCCACGTGTTTGTGGTACTGGCACAAACGACGACACAAGACGATCACGTCACCTGCAACAGTTTGACCTCACTTGAACCAGCTTCGGATGACAAATGGGGTGTATCCTCGCTTTGAGGCTGTGCTTGCAGTATGTACCAGTGGCCTCCTTTTGGGCTTCTTGAAGGTTGAATGCCGTTTGGTCAACTGAATGGTATCCCTGCATTGAAGTCGTTGGTGTACATGTCGATAAATATCATCAGCAAACCACGTCAATCCGAATCGCTTTGAACTGTCCACGCTGCGTTCATGGGTAGCACTACTTGGTCGATGACATGCGCACTAGAAGCATGTGCTTATACTTTCGATGCATAAGCCAAAGAAGTTGGAATGGGCTGACACTGCTCGGTAAAACGACAAGTCCTCACATGACTCAACCCAATACAAAACGTCCCAGTGGACCTCGGCCAGATCTTCCCCAGGTTCATTATCCAGACATTTGCTACTGAATGAAGAAGAAGCACACAGGCGTGCAGAAGGTGAAGAAAGCGAAGATGGAGATGCCAGACGTGTTTGCAATCTTGGAGTCTGACGCGATCTTGAGACCATGGGATGGTTCCAAGGACACCGCCTCTAGACATGCTGCTGACGGCAACGTCACCACTTGCGCTTTGGCTTTCG
This sequence comes from Paralagenidium karlingii, assembly GCA_027475765.1. Lineage (NCBI taxonomy): Eukaryota > Oomycota > Peronosporomycetes > Paralagenidium > Paralagenidium karlingii. Next base: position 35,937 of record JAMFLO010000192.1, read on the forward strand.
CAATGGCTTGGTACTTTTTGAGTCGTCGAGTGAGTTGGTGTTTGCGCTGGCTTCGATTTGCTTTAGCGCGATGCAACTCACAGGATTTGTGCGGTTCCCGTTCGCGTTTAATGTCGCGCAGGTTCTCGCAGTGTTTGGATGGATACTGGCGCCTGGTCTCTTGCGCCTGCCACTGCGCGATCGTGTATGCGTTTTGACGCTCGGTCATTCTGCTGCATTTTGAGCGTCGGCGCCAAGCCATTGATTGATGGAATGCGAGCCGATCAGAGCGTGAGCTGGGGATTTGGGCAGGTCAATAGCTATGCTGTATGAGGCAGAGTCCGGAAACTCTTGTCAATGGTCCGAAAGCCATGTGATGCTGAGCCGTTCCCATGGTCGCCTGTCGCGACCTGGTGTCGCGTTCGAATCGCCAGAAGTGGGCAGTGATCTGCCGGTTCAAATATCCAACGCGGGCTTCACTTGGTTCACGTGCATTGGACACATATTCCGCGGTCCTTTGACGATTAGAACCTGACGGCACCGTCACCGCGGGCGTTGCGCATTTGCATCTGGTTACAGGAGCTCGATGAAATACTCAAGCACGCTCCCATTGCTTTCCAGCGTCGGCTGCTGTGGCTCTGCAGGTGCCACTGTGCGACCCATGGTCGGAGACAGGCGTAGGTCATCATGATGTACTACGTACGCTCCTCGCGTGTCGCCAAACATGCGAACTGAACTGAACAATCCATGTACAAACTCGGTAGAAAAGAGTTGCGCGTATGTTCAAATGATGTCGTGAAGCGGTCGGCTCCTCCTCGCTCCTATCCCCAGCACTTCTTCGCTTCTTGTCAGTCCGACACTGACCGCTACGAAATCAAAGCTGGATGGTGTTCTGTTGTAGCCTTGGCATGATGAACAAGGTCTTGTGGTCTCCTGGGAAAGGCATTCCAGCAGGGCAGTCCATCAAGAGGATGTGACTACGATCACGCCACCCCAAGGTGGAGCTTGGTGAACACATTCATTTTGCCCACCATTCCATGGTTTCCTTGCACACAATGGACGCTCAGTGTGTACATTTGAAGGAAGCGTTGGCAGTCAATTCATCTTCTATGGTCGGCGATGATGGGTTCCGTAGAGACCAGGAATTGACCGCATCCGAAAGCCAACATGACGAGTTCAAAGACCAAAAAACAAAGGGAACATGCAGGACAACGCAGAAGACCTGTGCGAATAGTCACATTAAACACACGAATAGAAAAGAATGAAATACTCGAGCAGGACACCACGCTAGCGGTGCATCTAAATCTCGTTGGAGTCGTGTACTTCATAGCCTCGTCGCTTGAGGGTTTCCTTCTGCTCATTGAGATGCAAGTACTCGGCCATAATGCTGTTGAGACGCACGTTTTCGTGGGTGCCACGGCACATGTGCTCGAAAATGCTTGGACCCATGCAGTACAGAGTCACATCAGTGCCAACGTGAGCGGTGGTGGTCCAGCCCACAAGAGCAGGTTCGCTGATGGCATGACCAAGAGTGACCATGACCTTGCCGAAATCGTTGGTCTTGTCGACGGCCTTGGCGATGTCCGCGTCAAATCGGGATTGCAGATCCTCTGGGATACCAGTCAGGTTGGTGTACTTGGTCAACAGTTCCACCGCGCGGCTGGCCACGTTGGCCTTGCAGGTGGCATTGCTGTTGGCAGGACAGTTCTTGAACTCTTCTTTCAGCTTGGCGCTCATCATTTCAGTCGACATGGTCTGTTTGCGCAGGGCATCTGGGTACCAGGCGTAGATGCCATTGAGGCCAAGCGACATTCCACCGGTACCGTGGTCCGAGGCGCACAACAAGGCGGTGTTCTTGACATCGTGCACGAATTGCTTGACAACGCCAACCGATTCATCAAACGCGAGCGCTTCCTTGGCGATAGCACCGGGATCGTTGTTGTGGCCAGCATGGTCCACGCGGGAGCCTTCGACCATCATGAAAAAGCCGTGCTTTTGCGCCTGCTTGTTGTTCTTCAAGATCTTGAGCACGCTGTCGACCATTTCGGCGAGAGAAGGCTCGCGCTTGGTCGAGTTGTTTTGTTCCGCCACCATGCGCACACGATCAACTTCAAAGCTCATGTGGTCCTTGTGGAAGAGACCAAACACGCGCAAGTTGCCGCTGGCTTCATTGGCTTGTTGGTAATCAATCATCTCCTGGTAGTTGGTCACGACCGAGTAACCGGCAGCCTTGAGCTTGTCGATTTGACCGGTTTGAAAAAATTTGGCGCCGCCGCCGTACATGAAGTCGAGGTTCTTGTTCTCAACGTATTGGTCCGCGATGGCTTGTTCATCATCACGGTCGGCAACGTGGGAAGCAAAACCGGCAGGAGTCGCGTGGGTCACACGCGAGGTCACGACCATACCAGTGACCATGTTGCGGGCCTTGGCGGCTTCCAGGATGGTGCCGAGTGGGTTCTTTTGGTCATCGACACTGATGGCAGCATCGTAGGTCTTGAAACCAGTCGCGTACGCGGTCGAGGCAGCCGCCGAGTCGGTGATATACGAGCTGGACGAATGGGTCTGGACCATACCAATGGCCAAAGGATCCAGGTGAAGACGCTTCTTGAGCTTTGGGTCGTTGAGCGTACGCGCCAAAGTGAACACTTCGGGTGCCGTACCATCCGGGATCATCATGATCATGCTGCGTGGTTCTTCCGAGTCTTCATCGTAGGCATAATCGATGTCGACCGTGGAGTACTCAATGTCCGTGGAAGCACGTGCAAGCGCAAAAGCCGCGGTCAAGAACAAGAGCGAGAGCTTCATGGTTGGTTCTTCTTCTTCTTGACAGAGGAATATGGAGAGTGATCCAAGCTAACCAATTCAACTCCTCCAGCGTGGAGCAAGTGGGGTCAAGGGCGAGGTTCAGGTGCAGAAGCAGGAGGAGAAAGAGGAGGACCACAGTCCCATCGAACTTCCACAGACGCATGTGTGTTCGTTGGATTTGCATGGTGCAGCTGGGTAGCGGTCCCCACACACTGCGTTGACATTGCAAATCAACCTGCCTCAGGCGCCTTTTTTCTGAAACACTTGGTGGCTTGTCCTATGCGCCACATGCTTTTCCAGAGGCGAATCGACCTTGACAATGTGCCTATCCATCTATCCATGCTATACCAAGGTCCCAATGTCCAACCAAACCCAATCAAGTCTGGCCGCAACATGCATGTTGACAGGACGATGGACTGGGTTGGCTGTGGGATCCAAGATTCGAAGCCAATGGCAGCGAATGCGAATGGCAGGGCCATGAGAAAGCGAGCGAACCGAACGCGAACGAAAGAAGATTCGTTTCGCTCCGCACTTTGGCAAATCGAGGAATCTGCAGAAACAAATGGCACGTTGCTGGCCATCCTTTCACGAGGTCACTGTCGCCATAAGTCAGGGCACAACCAGGGCACTGACATGGAACGTTGGGATCAGACCAGATTGGTGGTGGAGGTGAATGAATCTCGGAATCTTGGACCACGCCAGTTGCGAACCATTTCGGATGACTTGCTTGCCCGACTTCAAGTGCACCAGTTCACAGTCAACTGCACCAACCTGAAGCATTTTGACCAACACCAAGCGCCTGTCTCCCTCAATTGCCATCATGGAATATTCTTGTTTTCCACCAGTGACGGCATGGCCTTTGGGGAAGGCGCGTCACCTTGGTGGTTCCGAAACGCGAGCTTGTCATCCATCATGGGACTGGATGACAGCCAGTCAAGAAGCAAATCGAAGCCCGCACAAAGATTCATCTTCGATGGGAGTCCAATCCAATCGAAATCGATCAGACCTTCGTGGGGTCCCCACAAATCCACAAATCACTGGCAGCCAGTGGTGAAAAGATCTGTTCTTTGAATGCTCTCATCAAATGAATGAGGGGGGGAGGAGGAGGCAGTGGCGTCTGCATTGCAAGGATGGTTGGCTTTGTCATGGTGGCGCAGCGCCACTCGATCATGCCATGCACTTGTGTGTGTTCCCAGTGTGAAATCATAGCCACCGCCTGTGGATTGAGGTGCTTCTCCTTCACCGCAAGCCAATCCTTCCTGTTGTTCGATGCCTGGGAAGCTTCGTTGGATGCGGCGAAACGCCAACGCTTGCGCGGGTCTGGGCACCGCTAAGTTTAGCTTTGCACACATAGGCATTCGCTATCCATCCCACCTTGTCCTTGGCTTGTTTGTGTATGCGTGGCGTTGAACGATCTGGTCTTTCCGCTTGGCCTCCTCCCCCCCCTCCCCCCGACGGCCAAAGCGAACACAAGTATTCCGAGGCTCGGCAAGTGAACCAAAGTTGCCAACATGGTGGACCCGAACTCATCTTCAGAGGTTGACAATGTGCTCGGTCTAGACGCATCAGTTTCTCGACCAATGATGGTCTTTTGCGTTCTGTGCGCCTTTGCCTGGTTCTCGTTGGCATTTCTCTGGAATCGTCATCTGCAATACGCTTTCTTTCTGTTTCGATGCTGGCCGTGGACAACCAAACGTCAGCACTACGCGGTTGCGTCACCTCAACGCCCAAATGCTAATGATTTGGACAATGCAGACCATAATAGTTCCCGGCGGCAGCTTGTGGGCAACTCGAGCGATCGCCAACTTGTCGCGAATGGCAGCTCTCGTACAATTGTTTCGAATGAGAGTACTCGAAGTCTTGTGACTGCAGTCACCAATGAGAGTTCACGCCACGTGGTGACGCCCAGTGAGAGCTTTCTGCTGACGGCTTCGCCCAACAACAATGGGTCAACGTTTGATCTCAATCACCTGGAGGTCGATGGCTATGTGCACGATCAACATGGCCATCGTCATCATTACCGGCATCATCATCATCATCATCATCATCATCACCATCGTCACCAAGCAAGACATGACCATTCCCCGACACGTGACGCGGATTCGCCCACAAGACGACGTGGAGTGGCACCAGTGTTGCGGTTGCACCACAGTCTGGCGTTGCTGTTTTCAGTGCAACCGTTCCAGAAGATCTTCATCGTCGTCACTTTGACACCGCCCAAAGGCCGTGAAACGTTGCTCAACATCGCCGCCATCACTGGCTATGGCTTTGAGCTTTTGACGGTCGTCGGTTCCTCGATGCTACTTTTAAAGATCGCCTTCGGTCATGAAATCACATGCGACGGGCGCGTCATGCAGATCTCCCATTTTGCGTTTCTGGTGTTTGCCACCATTTGGTCCTTTGTGGTGGTGTACTGCCAGCAAGCCGTGGACAAGATCGCCGGTGGATTGGGCATCATCTACATCGCGCTCTGGACGGTCTTCTTGATCAGGTAAAGAGCCTCATACCGACGATTGATTCATTCTGGCAACTGGCCGAGTTACCCACGAGAACGCTGACATTCGTCTGTCTGTGTTCATAGTGTGCTTGGATCCGCCGTTTACCACACGAAATACTTGTTCACTCAAATGTTCAACCTCAGTGAGCTTGGCGTGAACCCGCTGACGACTCCATCGTTCACGAAATGGTGGGTGTTGATGCGTGCGTGGCTGCTCATTACGGGGTACGCGCTGGTCATGCTCGGCAGCGTCGTGGTTATTCGCCGCGATTTCACACGCGATCAAGCAAGGCTCTGGCAGAGCCGGTACGTGGTCGTGCACGAGATCGCGACTTATGCCATTTGGATCTGCCTGGCACTGCTGTTTCGGTGTCGCAACTTTCATCACTCTTTCACGCTGTTGGCTAGTGGTGCGAACGGCCAACCCAGCTCTCCGGTGGCTGACTTGATCTTGCGAAGCACCCATATGAACCAGCAACAACAAAATGGCGGCGTGCATGACGCCAATGGCGATGGTGGATCGTCGGTCCATGGTGCTGGTAATTCCCCACGCCGGGGACTTTTAAAACGACTTCGACTGCGTCGCAATCCGAGCAAATTGAAGCGTAAAACCAGTCGCATTGCGGTGGTCGTCGTGAATCCGCAAGACCAACCAGCACTTGGGACTTCGACCATCGGTTCGGTACCTTCCAAAAACAGATCCACCACCAGCAAATTCATCTCGAAGCAATAATGGACTAAAAGAAAACACAATCAACAACAACCAGTGCAAGCCATGTAACGAGCCTGCTTGCGTGATTGATGCAAGTGGGTTTTTGCGCATGCCGTTGGCTATGCTGCCGATTTGGACGGTGGACGGTGTAAAGTCATTCATGGAACGTCTGATATCCATGGTTTAGCGCTGGTTGCGGTCATGGCCACTTGCGATTGCAAGTCTTCAGCTCTTGTTGGCTGCGATGGATATGCGTAGAAACCTGACAAGTGTTGTAGTAGTCGCTCATTGACACCAGGGGGGTTCTCGTTATTTGTACACATTTGATTTAGCATAGAAATTCCCCGGCCATCAGCATCAAGCCGTGATAGCTCAGTTGGGAGAGCGTCAGACTGAAGATCTGAAGGTCCCTGGTTCGATCCCGGGTCACGGCATCTGTTTTCATTTGCTCAAAGCGTAGCGTTGCGTTGCGCCCTCAGTAGCAAAATGAAAATTTTCAGGTGGTAGACCCTTTGACCACAAACCAACGCAGCACCACAAGGTGGATTGAAGTTTGTCGTTCCCTGAAGTCTGATACTGGAGACAAACAGGCATTGGCTTTCGACTGGGTCTCTGTGTAGTGGCTGGGATCAATCGACGGTGGTGTGGCTTCACATGGACGGGTCCTGCTTGGTGGTCATCTGCCCACCAATGTAGAAAAAAAAAGGGGGGGGGGGGAATTGATGGTCTCGTTCTACTGAAGTGACTTCTTGGTCTTGCTTGCAGCGCTCGCTCCATGCAGTCAGTTCAGTTCAAGGGAGTTGTTCATGTTAGGCAAATTTTGGTATGACCTAATCATGGAATCAGGGGCAATGTGGGCTGAAGGTTGTTCGTTCACTTGTTGGGGGAGGCTTGAGATCTTGGGGGGTATGACCAGATTGGGTTTCCCTTGCCGCTAACGCGCGATTGACCCTGGTTGTGTTTGTGAATGAAGCGACTGCTGAACGTGGGGTTGCTGGTGGCGTTGGGCTCTAGCGAAAGCGCGCGCATGCTTGGTCAACAGGGCAACGACATGCCCTCACTGCTACCTGGGGCGTCGCCTGTGCCAGCCAACCATGGCTGCCACTCGAACGGCCTTTCCGCCATTGATCAACGTGTGGAAACCATTCTTTCCAACATGGTAAGCTCTCTCATTTTGATGGCTTTCGCCTTGCTTGGATGGGAAATCTCCAGCCCTGTGAAGTGATCTGACCACTTGCTGCGCTAAAGGAACTCGATGACCTGATTGGCCAAATGACCCAATTGGACATCAACACCATCGTCAACCGAACGGCATCGGGCTTTGAACTCAATGAGACCACGGTGGCCAACTTTGCCAGACTCAAAGTCGGATCGTATCTCAATTCGCCGTACGCAGGTGGCCCCGTCGATGGCACGTCCAAACGCGGATGGACCGTACAGGAATGGCGTGAGCTCCTCTCGAGGATTCAAACCATCAGCATGAAGTACAACGGCGGCCACCCGATTCTCTACGGATTGGACTCGGTGCGCGGTGCCAATTACGTCTGGAACGCCACCATTTTCGGCGAACAAATCAACGCGGCAGCGTCGTTCAACCCAGCGTTGGTGCATGAAATGGGTCGCATTGCGGGACGAGACACTCTTGCCGCAGGAATCCCGTGGTTGTTTGCTCCGATTCTCGACATCTCGCAGAATCCGCTATGGCCGCGAACTTATGAGACCTTTGGCGAAGATCCGTTCCTCGCATCAACCATGGGAGCTGCCATCATCAAGGGAATGCAGAGCATCGAAGGCGTCGCTGCCTGCATGAAGCACTTCATCGGGTACTCGAAGACGCCTACGGGTCATGATCGTGACGGTGTGACCATGTCAGACTATGACTTGTTGAACTACTTTGCTCCATCGTTTCTTGCTGGCATCAAGGCTGGTGCGAAGACGATCATGGAGAACTACATCTCGATCAATGGTGTTCCGGTTGTCTCCAGTTCGAAGATTCTGAAAGACCTCGTTCGTCATGACATGGAATTCGAAGGCATGATCGTGACCGACTGGGCAGAGATCATTAATCTCCACAAATGGCATCGTGTAGCCAAGACAGTCGATGCGGCAGTGAGCATGGCACTCACCAATACTGCGCTCGACATGAGCATGGTTCCAGATGATACGTCGTTCATTGGAGCTGCAAAGAAAGCTGTCGAGAAGAATCCTGGCCTCTTGGATCGAGTCAAAGAATCTGCGCGTCGGATTGTGAAGCTGAAAGTGGAGCTTGGCCTGTATGACAACCCAGTTCCTGGTTCCCAGTTGATCAATGAAGTTGGTCAGGACAAAGACTTGGAAGTGGCACTGGAGATTGCTCGAGAGTCGATTGTGCTGTTGAAGAACAATGACAATGTCTTACCCCTCGCCACTTCTGGTTCTAAGAGCTCTTCTAAGAAGAAGACACCTTCTATCTTCTTGACCGGTCACTCGGCCGACGATGTGGGTAATCTCTGTGGTGGTTGGTCTCTTCAATGGCAAGGCACTTCAGGAAACGTATTCGCTCACGGTGTCTCGGTGCGTCAAGGATTAGAAAAGTTGCTGGGCAAAGATAACCCTTCGCTCTCCTATTTCAATGGCCTGCATGCAGACGGAACCTACTCCGATGCCGACATGAAAAAAGCCAAGAAAATGGCCGAGAGCGCGGATTACACGATCGCGGTAATCGGTGAAGCGACGTACGCAGAAAAACCAGGTGACATTGATGATCTGGCGCTTCCCGAAGGTCAGATCAAATATGTTCGCGAACTCGCATCGACCGGCACCAAAGTCATTCTCGTGCTGGTGGAAGGAAGACCTCGTTTGTTGAATGGTCTGGTCAAAGACGCTGTGGCCGTTGTGCACGCTTTGCTTCCTGGTGAAAGTGGAGGTCTTGCTCTTGCCGAGATCCTGTTGGGTAAAGTGAATCCAAGTGGCCGACTTCCCATCACATATCCCAAGGATCAGGCCAACGTTGCGATCACGTACAACCATCGTGTGAGCACGCAATGCAAGGATGGTCCATGCCACCCCGAGTTTGCGTTTGGTGCCGGCTTGAGTTACACCAAGTTTGAGTACAGCAATGTGACGCTGAGCACGTCGAAGATCACGAGTGAGGAGCAGTCTTTGACGGCGTCTGTGACGGTGACGAATGCAGGGTCGATGGCTGGTAAAGAGGTGGTGATGTTGTTTTTGATCCAGCCATATCGGTCGTTGTCGGTTCCGGAGGTGAAGCAGTTGAAGAAGTTTGAGAAGATCTCGTTGTCGCCAGGCGAGTCGAAGGTGGTGGAGTTCAGTTTATCGAAGGAGGACTGGGGAGTGTTCGATCCTCATATTGGTGAGGGTTTCAAGCGTGTGGCGGAGGATGGGGAATACGTGGTGGCGATCAAGCCGGAGACGGACTGTCAGGTGTACGAAGAGGACCCGTTGAAGCGAAAGGCGAATCCTCTGTGTGCACGCTTTGTGATTGACACCCAGGTTATCCCGCGTGGTGATTGCACCGCTGCAGTCGAGTGAACGGTAGTTTGACGGAGTCAAAGAGAGTTGTTGTTGTCGAGATGTTGTGTGCTTCGGTATGGTTGGATAGCTATGAATCATGTTTATGCTTTTTGGGATGATGTGAGGAGAATGATCCGTTTGTGCTTCTTGGAAGCGCTAGGTTGCGGGCCAATGATCCATGGAGCTATGTGAAGATACTGTCATTGGAGACATACTGTGTTAGGATGGATCCTGAACTGAACTTGTCTACCAAGGGATGCTCCCTTTCGCATTGATTGACAAGCATCATCAAATCAGTCATCGTATCTGATCAAGGGCATTCTCACACCGAATCACTGGTTGTGGATGCGACTTAAATGACCTGGAACAGTCAATGAGTTGCAACAAGCATCTACAAGCCAAACACCCAACTCAATTGTGGATGTACCCTTTGCAACAGCAGATAGTTTCTGTTGTACCAACCGTTATTCAGGCATTGAGTGAGGTTGCTCGACTAAGCCCAACAGACTGGAAATGGTCAGTTGGTGTGCCAAATAGAGCGGTGGTGTCCGACCCCAGTCCACTATCTGACGATCACCACCAAGTCAAGCACAAGAACGACGTCTTGCACCACATGCAGGTTTGTTGGCTTTTGACGGATGATGGCCAACTGCACATGATTGCGACCAAGAAGACTTACCCTTTGGAAGTACTGGGTTGTTTGTGGTGGGGATGTTGGCTTGCATTTGTCTTTCAGCTCCAATCCATTCACAAGTGCCAACTCCCCACCAATAGCTATTGACCATGTGGCTCCATCTTGTGCCACTTTCTCTTTGCTTATGGAGTGCGGCACTCTGCAACGCTCTGGAGCAAAACCCGGCTCCTTCGCTATCAACTCCATTTCCAACTACCAAATCCTTGCCACCCTCTTCTGCAGCGACCCGTAATCCAACCAGCGCCAGTCTGAATGATGCCGCAAACAATGGCACTGAGGGGCAGTGACTCCTCGCTTAATCGATCATTCCGCGGGCATCGACTAACGCGTCGAAGCCATTGTGTCGCAAATGGTGAGTTTGTCTTGTTCTCTTTTGTCGTTTGACCAGTACCCGTTGAAGCGAAAGGCGAATCCTCTGTGTGCACGCTTTGAGCTCGTCTAACAGTGCAGGAATTGGTCGGGTTTGTGCTTTTGTGGTGATCTGTGTCTGATTGGACCGAGTTAGCCACCACGAATGGAGAAACAAGAACCGTGGAGGTGAAATGCGAATGCTCTATGTGCGGGTTTCGAGGTTGGCGCTCACTTTGTCGCAAGAAGGGATTGCATTGTAGCATTGGAGTGAGAACACGTATGTCGAGTGATTGTTACAAGGTTTTGCAACGAGATGTTGGGAGGTTTGAAACATGAGGATGGTCATAAGTGTGGTCATTCTGGGAGGGCTACGAATGGAGTTAGTAGCTTGAGTATTATTGTGTGGAGGTCGAATCTTTATGTGAAGCTGCGATGAGATGGCTGGTTGTCAGGAGGGGTGTTCTATAGATTGGACTTTGAATGGAGCTTGTTCACGACGAAGTGCGGCAGCCAGACACTGCATGGTGCTTTCTGCCGCTCGTCATGGGTTGTGAGTTGATTGTTTTTGGAGCCTCAACAAAACCAGTCGTCGTCTCTGATCAGAATCTAGCAGACGAAGCCGACGAATCAATTGAAATGTTGATCTCTTTCTTACCCCAAGGCTAACGACGAGACCAAGACCGCTTCTTTCCAGACCAATTGACGATAGCGTTTGTTGGTGGCGTGACCCAAAAGGACTGGAAACGGTCAGATGGTGGGCCATCTGGAGAGCGCAATACTGACGAGAGACAATACAAAAGGTTGAACAAACGCTGTCATCAGAGATTGCAATGGTGCTTCAGTTTCAAAGCGTGCAGATCGCCATGGGGCTTTTGTCCAGCAGTGCTTGACGTGGGATGGGTGGCGGTTGTCGCACTGGGCGTTGGTGTAACTGCTGATGGGTAGTCAAACAATCCAGATGAGAACAACATGATCTCTGTGACGTCTGTTTGTGTTGTGAGTGGGAAGATCTTGTCGTGTTCTCAAGGATATTATGGTGGAAATCACCATCTTCTAGTTCTTGTCTCGACGGCTGGTCTCGAAGAAACCTACCACCTGAAACGAGGAAGGAAGAATCCAGCAGTTCGATCCCAGATGGTGAGGCACCAGCCGCGGCAATAGGCGAATGGACCCGCCACGTAGGTGTTGAGTCAAGTGATCGATGGGTCTACACAACCTCTCCAGCACCCATGCACCAAGATCCCCGCAAGTTCAAGCGAACCATAGAACGCGCTGGTGGACAATCCAGTTACATCTGCAAAAAGGTGTGTTGGCTTCAATGAATGGGGTCCGTTTCGCAGCACTAACTCCACGTGATTGCTACAGCAAGTTCAGCATTTGGCGAGAGCTCTTTGATGTGGCGGTCGGTGTTCATTTTTCTTTTTGCTTCAACCAATTTACAAGAGCCAACTCCAGCAAACAGCCAACAATCATGTGGCTCAAGGTTTCCCTTCTTCCTCTGTGCTTGTGGAGTGTGGCCATTTCCAACGCTCAAGACCAAGACCCTACAACGTGGCCATCAACTCCGCTTCCATCCACGGTGTCTGCCGTGACCAATAACCCAACAAGCAATGCGACTGGACGACCAGTTGTCACACCTCGGCCCATTGATAATTCTGGTGACATTGATCAACGAGTCGAGAACATTGTGTCGCAAATGGTAGGTTCTTGTTGCGCGCGTTTCCTTTCTGCTGACCTCGATCATGGTGAGGGTGTCTAATTGTCGTGGCGCTTTGCAATACTTGCAGGACATTGATCAACTGCTTGGTCAAATGACCCAATTGGACATCTCACGAGTCACCAATAAGACCAACTCAACGCATGTCCTGAACGAGACTTCAGTCGCGTACTACGCCAAATACCAGATTGGATCGTATCTCAACTCGCCGTTCTCAGGTGGCCCCGTCGAAGGAACCAACAAACGTGGATGGACCGTGGACGAATGGCGCGACCTCATCTCAAGAATTCAAAACATCACCATGCAGCACAACGGAGGACACCCAATCCTGTATGGGTTGGATTCGGTGCGCGGTGCCAACTACGTCTGGAACGCCACCATTTTTGGTGAACAAATCAACGCAGCCTCGTCCTTCAATGCGGAATTGGTGAATAAGATGGGAGAGATCGCTGGTCGAGACACTCTTGCCGCAGGAATCCCGTGGTTGTTTGCTCCGATTCTCGACATCTCGTCAAATCCGTTGTGGCCACGAACTTATGAGACCTTTGGCGAAGATCCGTTCCTCGCGTCGACCATGGGAGCTGCCATCATCAAGGGAATGCAGAGCATCGAAGGCGTCGCTGCCTGCATGAAACACTTCATCGGGTACTCGAAGACGCCTACGGGTCATGATCGTGACGGTGTGACCATGTCAGACTTTGAGCTTTTGAACTACTTTGCTCCATCGTTTCTTGCTGGCATCAAGGCTGGTGCGAAGACGATCATGGAGAACTACATCTCGATCAATGGTGTTCCCGTCGCCTCTAATTCAAAGATCCTGAAGGATTTGGTTCGCAAAGATATGCAATTCGAGGGATTGATCGTGACGGATTGGGCCGAGATCAACAACCTCCACGACTGGCATCGTGTTGCCAAGACAAAGGATGAAGCTGTCAGCATGGCGCTCACCAATACCGATTTGGACATGAGCATGGTCCCGTACGATACGGCATTCATCGATGCGGCCAAGAAAGCTCTGGTCAAGAATCCTGATCTCTCCGAACGTCTCAAACAGTCTGTTCGTCGCATCATCAAGTTGAAAGTGGAGCTTGGATTGTATGACAACCCGGTTCCTGGTGGCGAGTTCGTTGGCCAGGTCGGCCAAAAAGAAGATTTGGAGGTGGCGTTGAATTTGGCTCGCGAGTCGATCGTGCTGTTGAAGAACAACAACAGTGTGCTTCCACTGCTGAAGTCGAGCAACAACTCCACCAAGCAAAAGGGCGCATCATCCATTTTCCTGACTGGCCACTCTGCCGATGATGTCGGTCTGTTGTGCGGTGGTTGGTCGCTGCAGTGGCAGGGGACCTCGGGAAATGTGTTTGCTCACGGTGTCTCGGTGCGTCAAGGATTGGAAAAGTTGTTGGGCAACGATTCATTCACGTTCTTCAATGGCTTGCAAGCAAATGGAAGCTACACCCCCGATGACCTTGAGAAGGCGAAGAGCATGGCTTCCAAAGCGGAATACACTGTCGCCGTGATTGGTGAAGGCACTTATGCTGAGAAAATGGGTGATATCGATGATCTGGCACTTCCCGAAGGTCAGATCAAATATGTTCGCGAACTCGCATCGACCGGCACCAAAGTCATTCTCGTGCTGGTGGAAGGAAGACCTCGTTTGTTGAATGGTCTGGTCAAAGACGCTGTGGCCGTTGTGCACGCTTTGCTTCCTGGTGAAAGTGGAGGTCTTGCTCTTGCCGAGATCCTGTTGGGTAAAGTGAATCCAAGTGGCCGACTTCCCATCACATATCCCAAGGATCAGGCCAACGTTGCGATCACGTACAACCATCGTGTGAGCACGCAATGCAAGGATGGTCCATGCCACCCCGAGTTTGCGTTTGGTGCCGGCTTGAGTTACACCAAGTTTGAGTACAGCAATGTGACGCTGAGCACGTCGAAGATCACGAGTGAGGAGCAGTCTTTGACGGCGTCTGTGACGGTGACGAATGCAGGGTCGATGGCTGGTAAAGAGGTGGTGATGTTGTTTTTGATCCAGCCATATCGGTCGTTGTCGGTTCCGGAGGTGAAGCAGTTGAAGAAGTTTGAGAAGATCTCGTTGTCGCCAGGCGAGTCGAAGGTGGTGGAGTTCAGTTTATCGAAGGAGGACTGGGGAGTGTTCGATCCTCATATTGGTGAGGGTTTCAAGCGTGTGGCGGAGGATGGGGAATACGTGGTGGCGATCAAGCCGGAGACGGACTGTCAGGTGTACGAAGAGGATCCAGCCAAGAAGAAGCCAACGCCGCTCTGTGCACGCTTTGAGCTAAAGACTCAGACGCCAGCAGCAGATTTGTTTTCCAATGATCGATGGGATTGAGAAGAAGAATGCAGTCGATCAGCCGATCGATAGGAGAGTCGTGTGGGTTTGTTTAGAGGATTGATTAGCATTGTTGTATGTTGTTTTCATGTGGGTCCCCTCGTCTTGTCCCATATCAATCAAGTAAGCCGGCATCAGCTGATAAAGGATATGTATTTAGGGAGATCCTTGCGACAACCTTCCTGCAACCTTCCCCATCGACATCCCTTTCACTTTGAAGTAGGCACCAAAGGGAAAGCCAACATGCAACGTGCGGGAGCAGCGGCAACCGCGCGGCATCAGATCGCGCGCGTGGTGGTCAAGTGCGTCGAATAATCAGACAGAATCAGAAACAGAAAGAAGAAATGCTATTGTTTTTGTTTGTATTCTTTCTTCTGGTAACTTTGCTCGCGGTGACTTGTGATGTTGTGTTGCCTCAGAAACTTCAAAAACTTCGCCCACCAGCACACCCTCCAACTCACTGCGTCACGTTTCATCTGGTAGGTGGAGAACCCACAAGAGGCGTTTTCACGCTGGAGTGGCGCATGGTGCATCGTGGTGGTTGGCTCATTGACGTATCATTATCTTCTTGGACTTTGTATGGTCAAAACCCATGCGAGGACTTGCGCTTCTGTCGCCATTCAACAGCGTTTTTGGACGCAATGGCGCGGGGAAATCGTGTCTGGTGGATGCCATCGCGTTTTGCTTTGGCGCGTCCCACTCTCAGCTTCGGGTTGATCGTAAGTCCAGCAGAAGAATGGAAAAGCAGGAGAATCCAAGTCGGCTTCCTCTTTTGTTGCATTTGTTTTGGAACCGACAGGACTCGCCAGTCTCGTCAACAACTCGGTGCGTACACAAGATCCGACCGCCAAGGCGTCGGTCACCGTTTGCTTTGAGCGGTTCCACGACCAGCAGCAGCAGCAACAACAACAAGAGGACAATGAACATCATGCAAAGCTTTACATCAAACGCAAAGTGGACGCCGCGACGAGTTCTTCCTCGTTTGCGATGCGACGAGAGAACGACATTAAATGGAGAGTAAGTAGTATAAGTGCAAAATGCTACGTTTGTGACGTTTGACCTGTGGTCCTACTGTGGTGACTGTTGATGCTCCAACAAAAAGCATTGCAGCAAGAACGAAATCCACGAGCTGCTTTTGGAACTGGGAATTGATATGCGCGTTCAAGAACGCTTTCTGCTTCGTCAGTCGTACGCCAAAGCAAAGTTGGAAACCATGGAGGAAACCAAAGAATCATCTGGCTACTTTTGCTCCCTCCGTAGCAACACGACGATCCTGGCGCAAATGAGCCCGACCGAACTGCTGGACTTTTGTGAGTGGTTGGCCCCTGACTGGGTGTATCATGGAGCCAGACATTGCTTTGGACGAAGGATTGCAGCTGATGGCAATGAAATGTGTCCTGATGGCCAGGTGAACGGATCATGTAATGCGTGAAGAGAGCTGTCCGCAAACGAATTGACGTTTTGGAACCTAATCCATGAATTCGGTGTTCTTCAATGGGTCATCAAGAGGAACCGTCACGTTGAAAGACCAAGTACGTCACTTGTCAACTCAAACCCACACTTCTTTGCGCCGAGTCTCAGACAACCGCGCGATGATGCACTACAGGCCAATGAGACAAAAGGTAAATGGAAAGAGAGTCATCAAGAGTATCAGAAGCTTCAAGAAGAGCTCAGTGGTCTGGAAGACTCCTTGCGGAAGCATCAGCCAGCTGTACGTCCAGTGTGTTTTTTCATTCTGGGGAGGGAGACCCTGGTCTAATCGTCCATGTTGAGGCTGACCGATTCTCCGAGTGGATACAAGACACCAAAGAGCTCCAAGAAACCAAAACGGCTCATGCACGTAGACTGGCAACGGTGCTCTGGATCTTGCATCAAAAGTACCAACACCGTCTTCAAGAAGCTACACGCAAACAGCATGAATTGATACAGAAATCAACTGAAATGACCAAAACGATTGAGAAATATCAATGCGAATGTGAACAAGCTGAATGTCAATTCATTGCGAAAAAGAAAGAAGGGCACAAGATGAAAGAGAAGCATCAACTTGTGATGGAGAAGTTCATTCGTCAAAAGACTCTGATCGGTCAAATAGGTCGTGAAACGAATGCAATTTGTCACCAAAAGTCTCAAATGGAGGATCAACAATCGCGCCGAAACAAGAAACGAAATGCAGCAAAGTCATCTATTGCCAAACTCAGGGAGCAGCTCTCAGAACTTGAGCAGCAGCTTCGTGTTGCCAATGAGAGAATCGATGCACAAAAGAACGACGATCGGCAGGAGTTAACCCATGAAAGTGACCTTGTTGCAAAGAGAATGGACCTGCAGAAGCAATTGCGGACCGCCAAGCAGAGTCAGGTACCATCCAACTCCTCCAACTGCGACCATCGCTTTGGTAATGACGTGTTTCATCTTTGTGTGGCAAGTTGAAATCGAAGAAGGAGATGGAAAAACGACAACTGGACCATGACAATGCCACAAGAGCACTACGAGACGCTTGCTCTACTCAAGATACGATGATCAAACAGCTGCAGCAGCTGAAGGAGACGACCATCACAATCCAACACCAGATTGAAGAACTCAGGAATACACTCCAGATAAAAGAGAGCGAAGAATCTCTATTACAAGGAAATCTTCACGAGTTGCAGTCCAATTTGGCGAATATGACAAACTGCTCAGCGCACTCGAGAGCCATTCAATCCTTGGAGTTGGCGGAAGGGCACGACAAAGTGTTTGGCTTTTTGTGGGAGCTCGCTCATGTCAACCCAACTTACTCGGTCGCTTTGAATGCAGCTTTATCGCACTGCTTGGAGTACGTTGTAGTCAAAGACCGAAACGTGGGGTTGAAAGTGACGAGTCTTTTCTCTCGTGATCGACTGGGACGCGTGTCATGCTGCATTTTGGAGGAACTCACTGGAGGTTCAGAGTGCGATTGCCATCGACTTGTGGAGTCAGATCCCGGCGTTGTTTCTCTGTGTTCGACTGTCACTTGTGTGAATGAGAAGTTCAAGCAACTGTTCCACAAATACTGTCGCCAGTGGATGGTGTGCTCTGATGTAGACAAAGCAATTCGCATGCGTAGAACCAACCATTATGCCAAATTCAACTTGGTCACCATTAACGGTGATGTTTTCCTGAATGATGGAGCAATTCGAGCCTGTGCTGGCGACAGAGTCAACAACCGTCGAAATCGAATTCGGGGCGAGGTGGCTGCTGAGACTCACAGAATGCGTGAGAATTGCGATCCAGATGATTCATCCAATGAAATCAGTATCGAAATCCAGCGTACTACAAAGAGCCTTGCGGAAAAACGCACTGAGATCGAGCTACTTCAGCATCGCTTGGCCACATCGCTGGCGGAGCTTCAATTAACGAAGAACGCGATTCATAAGACAACGGTAAGAAAACTGACGGGTATTGGGCTCCTCGCAGTTGTGTACATAACTGTTTATGCTGGAATAGCATGAGTTGTCAGTGTTGAAAGACGAACAATTGGCTCAGGCAGCACATTTAGAGAGATCTCGTGTGCTCTTGGAGGCTTCAATTGCGGAAATGAACGAGTTCGACGTCGCTTCTGTGACGGAATTGCAGAAACAGCTACAGGAGGTGACGGGACGAGTTGACAAGCTTCACAAAACCAAGGCAAACGAGCATCGAATGGATTGTATTCAACGAAAAGGAATAATCCAGCATGAAATGACGGAGCTGCAAGCCAAAACGAGTGCAATTCGTACAGAAATGGAGCAATTGGACATTGAAGACGGATCTCACGCAAAGAAAATGGTGAGCCAATGCAACACCAAGCACTCCACCACACGTTTTTGATCGTGTGCCTGCATTGAAACAGAAAATGCTCGAGGAAACGTTAGCCGAAAACGAAGCAAGCGAACAGAGAGAGAAACAAACTATGCAAATGCTTCAAGATGAAGTCTCGGAAAGGGAGCATCACATTTCCGAAAACAAAGCAGCAGTAGCGAACGCCAAACGTAACCTGACGACCACAAAGCGAAAACTATCAACACATCTTGAGCAGTTGGACAGCAACAAATCACAAACTCACCAAGCTCAGAAAGAGGTCGCCGCACTGCAAGAATCGATACATACCCTTGAGCAAGAAATGGAGCAAGTTCGTGATTGCCAAAAGATCTCTGATGTGCGCATCGACACCATCACGGTAGCAGATGCCAAGAACGAGCTTGAACAGCTCAAGCGTCGGCAGGTTGAGCTCGAAGACAACGAAAAGTGAGTGAACTGTATTGAGATGAGTGTGAGGTTGGAGGAGTTGAACTCATTGCAAAACATGGTGGATCATATACCAGGCTTCTGCAGCACATGAAGGAAAGCATCTCTAAAGAAGAACTGCAGAGCTACGTGGAAACAAAACAAAAACTTGGAGCAGTAAAAGCGAAGATCACAGAACTAACACAACAGATGCAGTTATGGTTGACCAAGACCAATGAGCTCTTGGCAAAGAGGTGCGAAAAAAAACCCTGGCGTTGAAACAGATACCCCAATTCATCTCTTTGCAGGTTTAAACAAATCACAAGGTGTCTTCAAGAAGTCAATGACAGCTTGTCCTCCATTTACCGCTCCTTGAACGAGGTTCGACAAGCCAAGATCACTCCCAGCTTTTTTTCCATATTCCAACCACACAGCCTTTGTTGTGGTTTTTGTGGTGGTGTGACAGGATGGTGATTGCTATATTGGCTACTCCCAAGAGAAATCGACTTTATTTTCCGAAGGAATCTCTCTAAACTGCAAGCCGGATGAGAATCAGTGGCAGAATGTGAGATTTCCCGATGAGAGTGACTCGATAAGTGTGTGTTGACGCGTTTGTTGGTAGTTTATTGGGCTTTCCGGTGGTCAGCAAGTGATCTGCACCATCTCGGTGAGTATCTTGCTGTTCAATGATGGACTCGCTATTCGTGCTCACATCAACGCGATCGCTTGAGTTATCCAGCTCAACCTGGCATTTCAATCGTTCTTTTCGTGTCCGATTTGCATTTGCGATGGTGCACATGCATGGCCACCATTCCATCAG
This sequence comes from Paralagenidium karlingii, assembly GCA_027475765.1. Taxonomy (NCBI): domain Eukaryota; phylum Oomycota; class Peronosporomycetes; genus Paralagenidium; species Paralagenidium karlingii. Next base: position 55,593 of record JAMFLO010000192.1, read on the forward strand.
GTGTATCGGGCTGGTGCTCACTCGTTGGTGTCTGCCAACACAGAAATCGACGCATGCCTCGACACTGTCAACGTTGCCAAGCTTGGCGCTTTTCTTCGAAATCAGGCGGAACGAACCTCTACGCAATTCATTATTGTCTCGCATCGTCCTGAAATGTGGGATCTGAGCAACTACTTGGTGGGAGTGTACGAGAGAAACCAGTCAGCTCAGATCATCGCATGCCAGTTTTGAGTATGCGGAACTGCTGCATGTTTACGTCGGTTCTTGACATTGTTCTGGACACGAAGATCGTTCATTTCTTTCACTTCTGGATGAATCACCTTCAATGGCTGTGCTTGAAGGGTCGCGTCTTTTCGTAGTCTTTACTGCGATCCAACTCTAGACAACTTGGAGAAGCCAACAGACAAAGCAAGAAAACGACAATAGGAAGCGATGGATCCAAATGCTGAGAATCCGTTCGGCGATTTGATGAGCAAAGCGGTCAAGCTGAAAACGGCCCAACAGGCTCAGCTTCGTCCCATCTATGATGCCTGGCCTTCGTACTTTCAACACTCAATGTTTATGCAAGAATCTGTCACCAAACTGCATGACAAGGGCTTTGACGAGCGATTTGAAGCCGCGGAGCAAATGAAACTCAAAGGAAATGAGCATTTTGGCGCGGAAGCGTTTGAAGAAGCCGTCGCGGAATACGAAAAAGCGCTCGCAGTGTTCAAGTACATTCATAATACGGACCCAGGATGGAAACGGAAAGGAATCGAAGACAAGGATCTTGAAGTCATTGAGTTCAAATGCGACAACTCCAACGACAAAGAAAGGCTCGACAAGCTTCGCATCGCTTGTTTGTTGAACATTGCTGGTGAGTAATGCTCAAACGTTTCATGCGGACATGCATCTGCAAGCCAATGCTAATTGTTGGGTGGTGTTCCAGTCTCGAAATTCAAACTCAAAGAGTACCAAGTGAGTATCATGGCATGTGATGACACACTTCAAGTCGATCCCAACAACATCAAAGCTCTCTATCGGTAATTGCTCCGCGATCTACAGCTCAGATAGGATGAGTTTGTCGTTGACACTAGTTCACGGCCATTTTGAACAGTCGAGCGCTGGCATTGATCACTCCCAAGTCTTCGGGTGCACTAGAATTCGATCGAGCTCTTATCGATCTTCAAAGGGCCCACGAGATCGACTCCAGCAATCGCCAAGTATACAATCTGTTGCGCGATCTGAAAGAACAGAAAATCCATCAGCGGCAGCTCGACAAGGAGACATTTGCCGGAATGTTTGACCGCGGAAGCGTCTATGACGACGATCAGACTCTTGTGGCTTCTTCCAACCAAGTCGAGGCGTTGAACGAAGATCGTCCTGAATCAGACAATGAGCTTCTTCGTGAGCAGCGGCAAGCTCTTCGCTTTGAAAAGGAAATCGCTGATGCGGAAAACATCGCGCGCATGTTTGAAGCCAAAGGACAGTTGGATTATGCGCGAGAAGTTCGCGACAAGATGGAAGAAGCACAGCTCGCTCGCCAAAGAAGGCTCAAGCAAATCGATTTTTTTCATCCAACCCAACGCATGATTGATGATGCCAAAAAAGAAGGGTACGACGTGCTTACGGATCTCCAAATCCATACAATAGCTAATTGGCTTTCGCTTGGCTGGTGACCGCTGATAGCATCGACTTGACCGATCAGAATGTGCAGCGTATGTTGCACGATCTTCAGGAAGAAGAGCGCCTGAAAAGCACAAACAAGCAGGGAGATCAAAATCTCAGTCTCGATGGGACCCAGGAAGCCGACGAAAAATCCATCGACATGCTACTCAAATCCATGTCGAACGAAGAGATCGCGCGCATGCTGGAGGTCGAAGGCATCGATTACCACAAAATCACAGATCGCGAGCAGTTTTTGGTATCCACTCACTCTCGTTGGCTCTGCTCGTCTGCTCCTTTGACATTGCTGTGTGATGACAGGAAACAGCACGTCACGTGCTTCGCTCCAAGTTCTCCAAGACAACGAGTCCGACGCGTGACAGGAGCATCTACATCACGGTGCTCGTGTTTGCGATTCTGTGGACGTTTATGCGTATGTACACCAGTGGAAGCTTTGGGTTTGTGAAAAAGGCCGTGACACGAGCAGTCTTTGGCGAGATGCCATCCGCAGTGGACGATGAATTCTTTGGTGAATGAGAGCTGCGCTGTTGGAAACGAACAGATGGACCTACCGTGGAGGTAGCCAACCTGCAAGACAGCAAAAACTCGAGACTGGTTTGATGTCAAGAGGTTTGATTTGATTTGTGTGGTGTTTTCTACAGCATTTCAATATCAAAAATCAACGTTGCGTTGCCTGGAATCGTTGGTGGAGCGCCCGAACGACCATAGCCTAATTGCGACGGAATCGTGATGGTTCGCTTGCCGCCTGCACGCATGCCTTCGATACCAAAATCCATGCCCTTGATCACATCGCCAATGCCGTGACGGAACGTGAAGGGACGTTTGCGGTTTTGTGCGGCATCAAATTGCTTGCCGTTTTCAAGACGTCCACGGTACAAAATGCTGACCTTCTTGCCGCGTTGCACTGGAGTTCCTTTGCCGACCGCGCTAGAACAGCAGTTCAACGTCAGACCCAAATACAAAAAGGCAGATACGACAACATCCAGAAGTGACTCACTGTTCGACGACGCTGACGCCCTTGATCATCTTGGACGTCTTGGCCTTCTTAGGCACGTCGACACTCTCGGAAGCCAACGCACGCTTTTTGCTAGAAGCAGGTGTTGTCGAGGCTGGCGATTTGGCTGTATCATCCTTTTGCTTCTTGGCGGATTCCTTGGTAGCAGCTGGCGTAGTGGATTTCTCCTTCTGGGCCGACTTGGCAGGAGATTTGGCCGTTTTGGCCGGGGTTGAAGCCTTGGTGTCGACTTCTTTGTCCTTTTTGTCAGCAGCAGGCGTCTTCTTGGCGGGTATGGGCTCTTTCTTCTGTGGGGTCTTCTTCTGCGGCGTCGCAGTCTTTGGATCCTGCTTCTTTGGAGTCGCCGTCTTCTTCTTGTCTTCCGTTTCGACGGGCTTCTTGTCCTTGGCGGGGCTCTTCTTGTCTTCGGTCTTCTTGGTTTCTTCTTGCTTGGGACTCTTCTTCTCCTTTTTCTCCGCCATGTCGCCATGCACGCGCTCTTCGATCACTTCAAAGCGACCATTGTCTTCTTGCTCTCCTTCTTCGTCTTCTTCCTCGGAGTCCGAGTCCACGCCAAACATCAACGTGTCCTCATCCACTTCCTCGCTGTCTTCGTCGTCTTCCACCTCGTGGCCGTCCACGTACAGCGGTTCACCATCTTCGTCCACTTCGCATCCTTCACACTCTTCGTCGTCGCAGCAGCCATAGCCTTCTTCTTCTTCTCCTTCTTCGTCGTCGTCTTCTTCTTCTTGGATGTCCACAAAGCCTGTGAGATGGATGGCGTTCACTCCTTCGCACGAAAACACAATGGGGCCGTCAAAGGACGTAAAGGTCTGCGTGAGGTTCCACTGCTCATTGGACGACGGTGTCAACGAGCAGAGCGCGGTTTTCTGGTCTTTGGCTTCCACAAACAACGTGCTGCGGCCCAAGTGAACTTCGGCCCCGAGCGCTGCAGCATTCAAGTTGAGACAAAACTCTTCGACCTCGTTCTCCCAGACCAGTTGCTCGCCAGGAGCCACACAGGCACCAAAAAAGCCCGGCACACTGGCCAGGGTCTTGCTGTTGCGCTTGCTGTCATTGCTCTTGCTCTTGGTCATGGTTGGTCCCCCGTGCCTGCTTGCCTTTGGTGGTCTTGCTGGTCGGCGCTTTGCGCTTGCTCGGCTCTGCTCAAGGATTGGTCGCCAAATCCAACGGTTCCACCAACCAAATGCTTGTAGGTCCAAAACGATGTGGACCACGTCAGTTTAGGACCTATCACATTTAAGGTGGAAGGTGGTGTGGCACATTCGTCGTGACTTTTCGGGACCATGCCTTTCAAGTGGTGTTGCTCAAGCGCTCTTGACGCCACTTGCACTAGTGTTGTCTTAACCATCAACGCCACTTGTATTTCATTTGTTGTTGTTGTGTGTTTCTCTTCCGTTCAATTCCGCAGTTTTGCTTTTTTGTTTTTTTGTTTTTTGTTTTTTGTTTTGTTTTTCTGTTGTTGGGGTTTTCTTTCTCTGTTTGGCTGTTTGTTTTTCTTCTCGTTTTTCTTTCTTTTGCTTCGCCATCAAAAGCGCGTCTCTTCTTCAACTGATTGGTCCCACTGGCCGAAAAAAACAAAAGTCATACAAGCGAAGAGTTGGTGGTGCGGCACGGGAGCACTTTGCTTGACACGACATGGACGCAAACAGACACCCCCCCTGTTTCACGACGCACGACGACTAATCTCCATTTCTATCACTCCGGCTGAATTGGTGGACTCATGAATATGCGCTGCACGGGGACTTGGCTCGACTTCGTCATTCAACTCATGATGGTCGCTTTGTTTTCGTTGCTGCTCTTGTTCTTGATCGTGTTTCCGCTTCGGGATGGGGTCCTTGGGCGCCTGCTGTTGTTGCTCGTGTGGTTTGACTGGCTCGTACTCCGTGGGTGTTTGTGCTTGCTCTGGCTGCTGTGTAGGGACTTTGGGCGTGTGCAGTTGTTGCTCTTGTGGTTTGACTTGCTCGTACTCCTTGGGTGTTTGCGGTTGCTCTGGCTGCTGTGTGGGGACATCTTTGACATGGATTGGTGGTACCTCCAGCGCCTCTTGGACACTTGTCGCTGGACTCGTTGAGTCGGTAGGCCCAGTGGAATTTCGTGACTTTTCAGGAGGGATCTCACACAAAACCACGCCCGAACCACGTCCATCACTTCGGGACCCCACCGAGAGTCTGGCCATCTCTGCGTAATGCTTTTCCAAACGATCCGTCACTTCAGCGACACTTGGCGGCATGGGAATCGGGGGAATCATACCAATCTCTGAGGTTGGGCCTGCAGGTACGTACGAGTTCAAGTGTCCGCTTTCCACAAAAGAACACAGCGGTGTTCCCGTTGGTTCAGGAATTTCGACTTGAAGATCCTCGTTGGAAGACTCAGACGCATCTCTGGATGGATGCAACTCACCCACCAGGTTGTCTACCTCCACCAAAGCATCGGGGTCTTCACAGAAATACGTGAAATCCTTGAAAGTTGGATCTTGAATCGGTGAGGCGGGCTTCTTCTCTTTACGACTGGGCACAAAATTCGAGAGAAAGCCCTTGGATTTCGCGGATCGTTCAGTTGGCGACTGCACTTCAGAGTGAACATCCAATTCCACGAATTCCGTATCGACATATTCCACATCCAAAGGAGACGAAAGACGTGGTTTCCATGGCGGGTCGACACGTTTTTGCAACAGCAAGTCCCAGTCTACATCTGCGAAGTACTTGTGCTCCAAAATGTCACCGATGTTACTACCTAGACGCATGGTTGGATCCTTTTGCAGAAACTGAGCACAACAAACACAGGTAAAATGAGTTAACTCCACCGACTAGCTCGCCACCAAACCAACAAGACTTACTCCTCTCAGAATGTCCTTGAGCTCCGCGGAAAGTTGTGGCTTTTCGGGAAACGACAGCTGCTCCTTCTGAATTTTTTGATACATTTTCTCAATATTTGAGTCATAGAACGGAGATCGCCCGACGCTCATCTCGTACAACAGAATGCCCAAACTCCACCAATCGGCGGCTTTGCCGTACGAACGCTTGGCCTTCGGTAACAGCAGTTCAGGAGCTGTATATTGAGGTGAGCCCGCCATTGTCTTGGCACCTTTGTAATTGGACACGTGCAGTTTCGCCAGACCAAAATCAACCAGCGCAATGTGGCCATCAGCGTCAATCATGACGTTCTCGGGTTTGATATCTCTGTTGTTCACCAACAAACAGAAGCACAGACCGTTAGGTTCTTCACGTCTTACACCTTCCAACGCGATAGTCATCTGATACCAACCTGTACAATATGTTGTGTTGATGCAAATGATGAATTCCCAGAACCAGTTCGGCAGTGTAGAAATGGGCACGCTTTGGATCAATACGACAACTTGGTCCTTTGCTCATGTGATGAAACAAATCTCCTCCTCCATAATAGTTCATGCCCAAGAAGAGTTTGGTTCGACTCTGGAAAGCAATGCGCAAGCCTGCAATGAATGGATGATGCACGCTCTGGGCCACTCGCATTTCTGTAAACGAGCTCTCAATATCGTATTTGGTCATCTTGCTCTTCTCCAGAATCTTCAAGGCATAAATCTGGCCATCGCTCTTCTTCACCGCATTCACTACTGTGCCAAAGCCACCTTTGCCGATCACATTATACACTGTGAAATCTTTCAGAGAAATGCTGAGCGATCGAATCGATCGAACTGCAGCCACCGCACTCTCGGTATAAGGATTCTTGGCTCCAAACGCGGACCAATCGCCGGTTGACATTTTTACATCAATATCCACGCGCAATCGAAGAATTCGACCATACGGACCATATCGGATGCGATGAGTCCACGGCTGGTGAATCACGGTGTTGGTGATTTTGCTTTTCAGCTTCTCATGACCCTTGATGACACAGGAACTGCCATCTGCGTCCATTCGAACGTCACTCACAGAAAACTCTACCAACTCGACATTGTGTCGAAAGCATCCAAGGAAATGCAGCAATCCTTCACAACCAAAGAAATCACCGGTGAATGGCAAGTGCTTGGGGTATGAACACGAGAACACCAGATCTGTTTGGGCACCAACAGAATTCAGTGAACAGTTCTGTGGTCATGGACGGGAACCTGGAGCACATGCCCAAACGATGTGGCTCACCTTTGTTGAAAAAGGCCAAAAAGTCGCGAATACAATCGTTCTCGTCGCTCAACACCCGCTTGTACAAGTCATAAATCTCGGCTGTTTGCATGGTTGGATAGATTCCGTAATGGTACGTTCCGTAGATGGGTCGACTGTTTTTGCGCATGTTGCTGCAGTCAATACCAGCTTCCATGTAATACACCCACGCAAACTGATCAAACGCAGTCGGCACCGAACATAGAAAGCTTTTGCCTTCGGCTGTTTCAAACGAAAAGTCAAAGCCATGGCCGCTTTTCGAGGTTTTCTCGAGTCGAACTTTGGTCACGTTGACTCTTCCTTTCAAGTGGCTTCGATTGCGAGCATCTTCTTTGTTCTCATAGTCTACGCATTGAACACAATGGCAATATGCATTTAGTTAGCCGAGGAGATCCATACCACTATGGCTCGCAAGCGCCACCCAAGAGTAAGGCCTTGATAAGGACACTGGACATCCACGGGGCAAGTCATGGATTTATGACTCAATATACTCACAAGACAAATGGTTTCCCTCCAGCGTGAAGAATCGGGTTTTCCAATTGCGCACAAGATGTCCTCGCTTGGTCACATAACCTTCCCATTCAACCATTGGCAAATCCAACGATTCCACAAAGAATTCCTCATTGGTTACGGATGGCGTTGCGCTTCCATTACCATCCGGAGTCGAAACAAGATGTCGGGTCGGCACCATGCCTTGTAGATTGCTCGTCGAGGCACTGTTGTGCATCGACGAGAACATAAAGCCAGTTGCGCCATTGCCGCCACCAGCACCATTGGCGCCAGAAACGCCGCCCGAAGAAACAGCCTTGGATCGTGCTGCACTGCTCATCGAATTACGTCTCGGCACGGCAGTTTGCCAAGTGTTGCGCAAGATTCCGCCGAGGTTGGTTCGCGAGTTTCGTTGCGATCGTCGCCCCGTGGGTTCCCCGGGGGGCAGCGCCGTCGCCGAGGAGGCCGATTTGAGTTGGCCGCTTCCACTGTTACTTCTTCCGCTCCCACCGCTTGTTCTGTGCGAACGAGGCTGTTGTTCCAGCGATCCACTGCTCCCGACGCGCCGAAGCGAGCCACCGGCCGAAGCGCCCGTGGCGGTCGATGATCGATGTGTACTGCCCGCGAGGTCAACGCCGTGCTGGTCGGAGGCGGCCGTGCGACTCAGTTCCGCGCCCATGGCTTTGATCCCTTCCTCTGACAGCAGCGTCCACGTCTTGGTCTTGTATGGGGTTTCCCTTTGGCTCCAAGCTCTCGACGTCCCAGCTTGCTGCTCTGCTAACTCACTGCGACGGCACCACCGCAAGCAATCTGCCGCTCACCTCAACTCAGCAGCAGCACTCCCACTGCAAAAAAGTTCCTCTGCCACCTCCCTATCACCCCCTACAAGAACGCATCAAAAGCCAACCCGCCGCAGTTCTTGAAGAGAGAGTCACACACCCTTGTTGCAACCCCCTATAAGAACCAGCGAAACAAAGTTCAGTTACAGTATCCCCAGACCCAACAGCGGTTCAGAAGGCAAAATACAAGTGGAAGGGCAACGGTTACCAGTGAAAACTGGTCACGAGTTGATCAACAACACACGCACTCCCCCCATCAACATGTTTGACGGCATGATGGATTAGTGGATAGATCCTCGGGGAAGTCCTGAACCTTCATTGACTGCCGCCTAACCACAAACAGTTTGGCCATTTGCTTGCTTCACTTTCACTTTCACTCGGTTGATTGCTTGAAGGAGGGCAGGATGGTAGTATGTCCCAATGGTCGACCAGGACGTTCTTGTAGAGGGATACAGTCTCAAAGCTGGAGTTCTGTGACCACGCTATCTATCAGTTAAAAAAGATTGGAGGGTGATTGTTTTTTGACCATTTGGTTCAAGGCTGAGGTCCCATTGGTGCGCGTGTCTTCTTGTCTTACGTATGTGACGAAGTGGATATTTTCCTAAAAGGATAATAAGTGACGTTTGTTTATCAGATATGTTATACAAACAACCCAACAGTCTCACGAGATGTCAGGAAACTCAGAACTGAACAATAGGATATGGGTATGCTATGCCTATTCCAGTTCAAAACTGAAAAGACAAGTATCGAGCATAAAGAACCAACAAGAAAAGAAGGCGGGAAAAGAAGTCAAAGACATATGAACCAGACTATCCAACAGAACTCAAGGAGCATATGATGTGTGAACGAGTGTGTGTGAACGAAAGACAAGAGCTCAAAAGAAGAGTGAAACAACAACTTCGTCAAACAAGCCCAGTGGTCAACAAAAGGAGTTTATATTTGTGATATAGTGCTTCAGAAATTTCTGTTGAAGGTTACAAGCAACATTACGAAGAGTTGCAGGAAGCCTTAAGGGGTTTCAGAGTGTGGTTTGAAGGTA
>JAMFLO010000193.1:0-64400 GCA_027475765.1 Paralagenidium karlingii
AGTAGTTGGAGCTGGTGTGGTTGGCGGTGGTGTTGTTGGGGGTGGAGTAGTTGGAGCTGGTGTGGTTGGCGGTGGTGTTGTTGGGGGTGGAGTAGTTGGAGCTGGTGTGGTTGGCGGTGGTGTTGTTGGGGGTGGAGTAGTTGGTGCTGGTGTGGTTGGTGGCGGGGTTGTTGGGGGTGGAGTAGTTGGTGCTGGTGTGGTTGGTGGCGGGGTTGTTGGAGGTGGAGTAGTTGGTGCTAGAGTGGTTGGCGACGGTGTTGTTGTGGGAGGGGCTGTGGTAGGTGGCGCCGAAGTCGGGAGGATTGTAATTGTTGGTGAGAAGGTGATGACGCAGTCAGCAGTGTTGGCCGTGCAACAGATTGTATTCTGGCCACTCCATGGATAGTATTCTGCACTGCACGTGTTCATATCCCAGCATTTCGCCTGGGAGTTTGGCTGGTTGGACTGAGCACAACACCAGGAGTTGCCTGTCGACAACGAACACCCGTAGTACGCCACAATGCTGGGGTCCAACAGCGGAGGATCCTGCACAATCGTGTCATACTGAAGCTGCCGTCTGTTGTCGTACGGACGCAACTCGGGTGTGACGACCACAAACGGCGATTGTGTCTCACCGAAGGCGTCAAAGCCATTGCTCTCAAACTCTAGATGAAAGTACTGGTCACACGAGGTGTCGGTGCCGTCCTGGACCTGTGCGCAGTCAAATCCCTGGAGCTGCCAGAGATCTGGCGACTTGATGTCTCGCAGCAGCACGAAATGCAGTGGCTTGCCGGGTGCCTGGAAGAAAAACTCCTCCATGCCATTGGCATCGGCCAGCGAAGTCGCGTGGTAGAGTCCGTTTTGGTCTTGGCTCACAAAGGCATCGAGCACGACATTGACAAATGCATACTGCTGATAGAGCAAGGCATGTGCTCCGTGGTGGGTCATCTGCACCACACCAAGCAGCATCCAGACGACCGCCACAAGACTTGTCGATGAACACGCGAACATCAGCAACCGACGACGAGGATGTCGTCGAAATGTCAGTCGCCGGCGCTGGCGAAGCGGTGCGGAAGAAACCGCCTTCTGGAGTGCAGCAGCTTCACGAGAACGCGGCATTCGTTCACAAGAGCAGCAAGAACTCGGTCTGAAGCGGAGTTTCGGTCGTCTTTAGGACCCAACGAGCCTAACGCGTTTGCTCGTCAACGTCCACTTGGCTGCTGTGTACGCACCAAAGCCCGAGCCTTTGTGCGAGCGTTGCAGCACAGTGGCAGTGGCGGTGGCGTAGACGGTGGCGGTGGCTGCGTTTCCTGCCATCTTCCGAGAACTTGGTCGACCGTTTCGTTGCATTCCATTGCGCACCCTTCTGCGCTAAAAATGGCCAGCGCTTGCTGACTCCTTGCACCTTCATGCGAATCCCCGCCCACCCCGCCCCCCAAAGCCAGCCAGGATCTCTTTTGGTTGTGCCTGATCCTCCCTCTTCCATGGCATCCGCTGCCACTTGCCCTCTTCCAGAACTACAAGCATTCACGTCCAGCACTTCTTTAGGTCCAATTTACGCCTGTCCCTCCTAATAAGAAATATCTACATGCTACAATCTCCATCCAAAGGCCTGCCATCAACAACACACAAAACGATCATCCGCTCCCTGCTCACGGCCCTTTGGCACACGGCGATCGTCGGCCATTTTCATAACGAGAGCTCACCACGTTGACAGCACTTGTTGGTGGTTCTATTACTCTAACGACGGGGTCGAAGGGTCCGAAATCCGGCCAGCACTCGACGAACGGTGGGCATCTTGTATTGCTTCTTGTTGGTGGTCGTCGTGGGTGTGGTCGGGTTTGACTGCGAGCTTCTCTTCTTCTAGGTCCTCTTGTATTCGTTCGGCGTCGTCTCCCTCTTCCTGTTGATGTGCGTGTTGCTGTGCAAGCTCTTCATCCTGTTCAGTTTCGTTGTCTTCTTCCAGCGGTTCCACAGTCGACTGGTCGCCATGGTGCTCTCGGATACCATCTGGCTTTTCTTCCTTGACCACCGAGTTTGACGGCGCTTCATCAACTTCGTAAATGGTGTCATTGCTATTGCGCTGCGGCATCGAGATCGCTTCGTCCATTTCGTTGATGGCGTCGCTGCTGTGACGATGCGGCGGTTGCTCCAGCATGGCGTCCACTGACAAAAACGTGCCTGTGGTGGTGAAATTGGCGGCGCCCGTGGGCACCGGTACTGGCTCGACATCGCCTGTACCCTGTCGAGTGATGGCGTTGGCGGTGGCATTGTTGTTGCTGTTGCTGTTGGAGGTGTTGGCGTTGCGAAAGCCCTTGCGTTCTTGTTCAATCATCGCGCGGTGCATTTGCAGCCAGCCCGAGAGTTGCAATCGATTGGATGGCGATGAGATGGCGTCAATGTTGTTGTATGGACCTTCCGGTTCGGCACGACCGACGTCTAATCAAGCAAAGCCACAACCATCGAATGAGTCAGCTTGGGGCATACGGCATCAATGCAACAAGCATCAAACGGCATTTGATGACCAACGTACTTCTCCGGCGGCCAAAAGACCGGTGGCGATACACGATGGTAGCCAGCAGCGCGATTTGAAGCAGCACAAAGAGCGGAAGAAACGCGCTAAAGCTGTCGTTGGTGGGGATATTTGTGGTCCGCGAGTCGTCGCAGTCGTCGTACGTGTCGGTCTGGGGCGCTTCACAGGCGGCCAGACAGATGCAGCCGCTGTGGCCAAAGCAGACCTGGCCATTGGCCGAGACCTGACCGGAAATGTACAGCGACTGGATGGTTTTGTTGTCTCGTGGGCCGCCCTGTTGGGACAGTTTGGCGCACAACGAGCACGCGATGTCGCCCTGTTGGCAATAAGTGGCGTTGGTGGACGGCACCATGTCTTCATAGTCACGCGCGCGCAAATGGTCCACCGAGCGGTTGCGACGAAAGTCAATATTTGGGTCGTACTGGTTCATCGAGTCGCAGACACCTGTGGAGCGCAGCATGCAACGCTACTCAAGCCATCATTGATCTATTAGTCCATCCGCAGTTCGGTGCATTTTCTGCAACTCGACATACAGTTCTTGGGAGCAAATGCAAGAGGCAGTGTACTCACCGAGCTTTCACCGGCCATGGGGTTGGCGATCGGCACATTCAGACAGTCGTAGCAGCTTCGTGGTTTCCAGCAGCGGCGCGACTTGTCCGAGCCGTAATGGGAGCAAGTGTCTCCGCTGGCGTTGCGTCCTGCGAGCGCCGTCGGCGGTTCCACCGTGGACGCATTGGCGGCACTGGCAGAAGCAACCGAAGAACTCGACGCGGTGGGTGCAGGCGTCAGTGAGCCATCTGCTGAGGCAGACGACGACGCCGCCGCAGAAGCCATGGCCGTGCTGGTGCTTTGTGGTCCGTGGGAAGGACTGCTGGAGACCAAGACAATGGTCGGCTCCGAGGTCGTCGAGTCGGCGAGTGGCATTTCTCGGGCCATTGAGACTGCGACTGCGATGGCGAAGCCGAACGAGCTGGCTGCCGGCGCGGTGCACTTGGGTTGACTCTCTCTTGGCACTGGATTGTGTGCGACACTGGGGTGTGTGAGAGGAACAACCCTCGACGGAAACCGGTGTCAAACCGGTCCCACCCTTGCGATTCAGAGCGGAATGGCGCCTGCTGATTGGCCCGATTGGAAGCTGAGTGCCACTGTGCCCCACCCCTACCAGCAATTTGGAGAGGACAGCTGGTTGGGGCCTAAGAGCTGGTGAGGTGGCTGGGAACTGAATGGATTGGCAAGCAGAGCAGCCCAGGAAGAAGAAGAAGAAGAAGAAGAACAAGGCGTAGTTGAAGTCTTTTGTAACCAACACATGGCACAGCCGCGGCGGCTTGTGGCTGAGGCGGACGGTTTGGGTCGCTTTGGAAATGACGGCAGCGGCGATGGATCGAAAACCGTATCCGAGCAAAAGACGCGGCGCTTGGGCCACCAGGTCAAGTGTTTGGCTCTTTTGTTTCAGTAAAAGAAAGAAGCGTCAAAAGGTGGCTGGCTTTGATGGTTTGATGGTTTGATGGTTTGATGGTTTGATCGTCGCCAAGACGAGAAGTGAGCCAGTGCCAAAGTGAACTTAACAAGACCAGCTCTGGACCGATGCATCGCACTGCATAGCATGAAATAGAGAGAAGCACAACCTTCTTGAAGCCAGTTGCAGTTGCGCACGAGATGGTGAAAACCAACCTGCAACAGAGCAGCAGCGTTGCGTTGAGCCATTGAACGACGCAAACGAATCCAAAAAATGGAAAAGAAACTTGCGCACACCATCGAACTGCGTTGAATGCCAAATGGCGCTGGTGACGCATGGGCAAAAGCAGTTGCAGGCTCCACCGGTTTTTGTCCATCCGATGCAAACGCCGCGTTGAAGCAAAAGACATCCAGCAAACCTGTACGCTGCCACCACCCTGTTGTTGACCTGACAATGCGATCCAAGAATGATCATTCCACAGCTCAAGAGGATGATTCCCATCATGATCTCGTAAGCTGTAAGAATCGCTGGGTCTGGTGATTCTCAATCATCGCCACAGGCGCGAGTACGGTTTTTGCGCTCGTGCAGACACGAAGAGCGTTTGGATCAGGGCATCGCGCGAGTGGAGAATCCGCATATCAGCCAAATTCAACGACGCGTTGCTCTTGGCATGTTTACGAATGGCTCTGACCATCTCGATGGCTTTCTTCCAGAGTTTTCTACACGTTTGTTGCTGTTGCCTGCCTATTCGGATTGTTCTTGGGCCTTCTTGGCTTGGTTTGCTTTGAAGATTTGGCTGCGCTCGTGCAACACCAGTTTGATACGAGCCATCGACTTCTTCACCTGTGGGCCATCGCGTTCCATTGCATTCATTCATTGATTCATTGATTCAGTTAGTCATTCAGCGGATTGATGCCATTTCCATGGCAATTCATCACACTTGCCTTTTGTCGTCGCGATGGGTTGGGCATCATCAGGTTCTTCTGTCGGCACTGAGCCAGTTCCGTGAGCAAGGCATTGCGCTCTTTGAGCAGCACATACCAGAGCTTGTGCAAGTCGTCCGTACTTTTCTGGCGAAGCATCCAGGCCTTCCATTCACCGCCCACCACCACGGGTTGCGCGCCGACCGAGGGCGGGATGCCCGACTCTTTGGCCTTTTTGGTCTTGGCTTCGGCATCGCTGAGCACTTTGTGGGTGGTCTTGTGGCTGTGCAAAGGGTAGAATTCTTCCAGTCCACGGCAGGCAAGCGGCGAACTGGACGACACGCGCAGTCCACTGAACACGCGACGCAACGCAAACATCTTGGGCGCTCTCTTGGTCGGTCTTGTGGGCTCTTTTTCGGATCACAATGGAAATGCTTGACGTGCAAGTGGAGCCATACACTCGGAACACCTTCGCACAACATTCTCAACCACAGATAGTGGATGTGACATGGAAAGGCAATCGAAAGACCACAATTGAGCTCATGTGAGCTGTTGATATGATAGAGTTTATTACTGCACTTGGTAGGAATTCAACATGGCGAAGAAACTACTGGGCTGTTTTTGAGACTGAGACGACGGCTGCGACTGGGAGGCGGAACTTTGCGGTCGTGCTCGCTTGCTATGGCTATTGGCAAGTGGACCCGATGAGAGGTGGCGCTTGTTGGCTCGCTCGCCAGAAGTCCAGCTCTTGCTCTTTTCCAGTTCAACGCTCGTGGAAGGAAGTGGCAGATCGTTGTCTTCTTCCTTGTTGTGATGGTCGTCTCGAGACGGATTGGAGTCGGCAGACGTGAATACAAACGCCTTGGTGGTGGTCTATCCAGGACAGGTGTTCATCAGTTCCCAGCATACGACGAGACTTCCCCGGAAAGAGAGCGCTCAGACTTACAGATCCTGCCGAGAACATTTTGCAGTTGTCAACCACGCGATTGAACGAGGAACGCGAGTTGCCTGTGATGCTGTATGAGTTGAACCGCGCCAGTCGTGCTCTTGTGGGCTGCTGGTGTGGTGAATGCGTCTTCTTGGGCTCCGTAGATAGATTCTCCATGGTGTGGGATGGCAATAGAGGCTCCGAGTATGGTCCATTGGCTCGGTTCAAGAGCTTGGCGAGCTACACATTCAAAGATGATGGAAGGAAGCGTTAGAGTCGGAAGGTTGAGACGACAACAGTGATGCTCGCGTACCTCTTGCGAATCCTCTTCATCGTCATCCAACAACAGATTGGGTAGCGTTGGATTCGGCTTCTTGCCTTGAAGACCTTGGTCGCCACTGGCCATGACGATATCACGCTGCATTTGCTGCATACGATGCATGCGTCGATTGATTCGTGCTCGCTCAGAAAACAGTTTCATTTGCTGCTTTTCTCGCTCTTCGTCCGATTCCACTTGGTTGTCTGCGTCGCCTTGTTGCTTGTTGGTCGGGTCTTGGTCTTCTGGTTCGCTTTCCGACTCGGACGACGTGATGTAGATCTTGGGCTGGTTGAGATATCGTTCCCGCAACACTCGCTCCATCTCGGCTTCTTCGTCTTCTTCTTCCTGCTTTTTGGCGTCTTCTTCTTCCTCCTCGTCACCTTTGTTCTTCTTGCCCTCCTCATCGTCGCTAAGCTCTTCATCCGACTCCAGCAGACCGAGTCGTGCAGCTTCCAGTTTGCTTCCATCAGCGGCAACCAATTCGTGCAAATTGAATCGGCCACGTGCTTCTCCAGTGTGTAGCCCCGCGGAAAACGCGCGGCGATTACGCCCAAAGCCCTCTTTGACGTTGCGCATCACTTCGCGCACTTGTTCGCGATCCTGTTCCTCGAGATCTTTGCGGAAGATCTCGTCCAAATCCTCTTGCTGCTGCTTTTCGTCGTCCGACAGCTCATCAACGATGCCTTCGAGATCGTCCTCACGCAGTTTCAGAGCATTTCGCTCCTCTTCGGCTTCTTTTGACTCATTGTCTTTGGCCTGGGGGACGCCAAACCCAAAATCACCCAGTCCACCGATCTTGAGCACATCCTCTTCTTCGTCTTCTTCGGCCTCCGATTCCACGAGATCGCCAGTCTTAATCAACCGCTTGCGTTTCTTGTTGTACATGGCCTCGGCTCGAATGAGTTCACGGAATGCCGCGGCCTTGTCTTTCTGTTGTTGCTGTTTGGGTGCATCTGAGTCCGCATCTGCTTGTCGGGTTGGTTCTTTTGGCTGTAAATTGGCAGACTCTTCAGGTTCGGCCGCCTGTTCAATGAGCGGGGCAGTCTCGTCGTCAGCATGGTCTCCGCCATCGCTGTGCCCATGTTCTGGTGCAGCTGCTGGTGCTGGCGGCTCTTCGTCATCGCTGTTCACTTCTCTCCTCCGCTGCTTCTTTCGTGCGATTTGACGTGGAGACGCAGTCTCCACTTCATCCTCATCATCCGAAGCTTCATACCCTGCAGCAGTCTCCTCCTCCTCTTTATCTGGTGGTTTTGCTGCTTGATCCGTGCTCGAGGCAGATGTGTTGTCTACCGCTGTCATTGCTGCAGCGTGGGTTGCAACTTGCGAAGAAGGAGCACGAGGAGACGAAGCCCCAGCGTTTTCGTTTGTCTCGCCAGAACTGGCTTGCGGCTCTTCTTGGTGCTGGATCGCGTCTTGTTGCACCTCGTTCGCTTTGTCCTCACTCGTCCCATCGTTGGTTGGTTGCTGGATTGGCTGCTCGTCTTTTGGGTCTTGAGCTTCCGCATCTCCACCATCCTCGTCGCCCTCCTCAAATTCAATCACTTGCTGGTTCGACGCTGCTTCTGCTTTGGCCTGCTCTTCTTTTTCTTTCATATCGTTCTGCAGCAATTTGATCTTTTCGATCTTGTTCAAATGCTTCAGTTGCTCTTCATACGACGAATAACCAAACAGCTTGGCCATCTCTTGGGACCCTGTGGGAAACGTTCGTTCCAAACAGAATCGTTTAGCAAGAAAACCATAACCCATCATGATTCTTCAAAGCACGTTCGCACCTTGGTGGATTGCTTGGCGCTTCAAATCGGCCAACAATTGTTTCTTCTTTATGGACACGTTGGCCGTTGGCACCGCAACGGGGATTCTGGCGTTGCGATACAGTTTGGACACGTTCAGAGTCTTCATGGCATGTGGAATGGACTTATTCGTCTTGTTCTCAGTCATTTGGTTCGCGGAATTGCCAGCATTTTGCTTGTTGGAAGCGCCGGCGAGTCCAAATCGCCGCATCTGCAACTGCTTTTGCTGGGTTCGCATGGTTTCTTTGCGTTGGCGTAACTTGGCCACCAGCGAATTGCGCGCCGTCTCGTAGGACAGCGCATCAGCTTCTTCTGCGTCTTCCGTATCACCATGTTGTTGAGTCACTTGAGTGACTTGCTGCAACAGCAGTTGGGTCTGCAACGCCAATTCATCCGGTGACGGCATTCTACACGGTTGAATTCAGAATCTTTTGGCGCCAAGTGAATTGTGCGCGGGAAAGACATGAATGATGGTCATCTTTTCATTTAACGGATACCTCGAAATCTCGTTAAAACTGTCAAAACGGATGCCCGAGCCAAGATCAAGATTGAAGGTGATGAAGACGTGTTGTTCGAACGGGTCACAGTACGCTTCTGACTCTTTGCGATTCAACGGGAAGTGGCGGCGTGATGCAGCCAAACCAAGAATCCGTCTAGGCATACACCCCGCGTGTTACAGTACTATGTATGCCTTTGGACCTCTATTGTGGCGGGTGTTCAGTACCCCGTGGAGCTCATGTCCCATCCGTGAGGTTCAGCAAAGATGACAAGAACGCGCGATCGCTTTCGATGAATGTTTGCTTCCTGTACTGTATGGTATGGTACAACCCGAGAGCCTCATCCTGTTGGCTGATTCTCCTGTTTGTTGCACTTGCTGTCAGTGGATTTCCTTGTGCTTGTTGAGTCAAACGCTGGCGGCCTCCTGGAGGGGGGACTTGAAGACGTCATTCATCCCAGCCATGGAGATGGTTGTCGTGGCAGCAAAGGATATCTACGAGGTGATGACAGCAACAAATCCAGTCGGAAGATCTTGTGATTCTCCAAGCAAAGGGCGAGACGAGGGTCCATCTCTTCAATCCGACGATGGCGTGACCAGAAAAGAGCCATTTCGTCGTTTCGTCACCAGAGCTTTCCTCTCTCGTGTGGCTGGCGTGCCTTGGCGGTAGGTCGACACTGGCTCTTGCCTTACCCTGCATTGTTGTGGGATTGAACCGATAGACAGATCCCCACCCGCGCCACACCGAGGTCAAGGGGTGGCTGGATAGTCATTTGCGCTTTTGGATCGATTGGGCAAATGGCTGGCGGGTTCTTCGCGGCTTTCGCGGGGCTTTGCAGCTGCAACGAAAGCGACGTCGTGGAAAGCCACAGTCGAACAGTGCGCAAATCCCTAGTGCGCAAGAACCGCAAGTCGCACTGCAAAGAGCTCGCGGTGCCCGTCGATTCGGTGCTCTGGAACGCCGACCACGAGCGGTTCAAACGCATCAAGTTTGTCGTGCTGCCGCGCCCACAACAGCAACAACATCAACCAAATAACCAGATGCTGCCGTTTGAGCTGGTGCACGCAAGAGATCGCCAGTCACTTCGTGTCCACGAGCTGAAATCTTCCGACGACTTTGGCGATGCGTCTATCCTGGCCAAAGGCGACGTGCTAGAGTATATCAACCACCACAAACTGACCAACCAGACGAAACCGCGCGATGCGCTCAAGCGAGTCGCCATCGAGGCTACTTCTCTTGACGACAACTGTGTGCTGCGCTTTGCGAGCGTCAATCCCGTTAGTTGGCAACGGTTCAACATCGCCTGCTATGGTCCCCCAATCGGCATCGAGATCATCAGCCATGGACCCGAAGATATTCCCGTGGTGACCAATGTCGAGGACCCGACGAGTCGTTTGCGTGCTGGTGATGTGTTGGTGGCCGTGAACGGCATCGATGCAGTGCATTTGGGGTTCCGTCGGTGTGTGGAAATGATTGAGAACCTCGACTGGAAAGTGCTCTTGACATTTCATCGCGTGGTGACGCCCAGCACCGTCACATCAAGTCGTGGAACCTACAGTTACTCCTCGATGAAGGAGAAAAAGAAGTTTCTCTCCCAATCATCCATCAAGATTCCAAGCGAATGGATATGAAGATTGGGAGTTGTGGTAGGGGACACATTTGCATGGCTAAAGGGCTCTGGCGGGCAGTCAGAAGACCTCTGCACAGTCATATAGAGATAGATAGACAAGTAGATTTGATAGACCTAGAGATTATTAAAGTGATGTTCTTCGCAGTAACAACAAAAAGAATAATAGAGAGACAAAATGTAGTCTCGACAACTGCGGTCGAGGTCGATTGCGTGTGAGCAAAGCCTTTGGTTGTTCTCCTGTCCATGTCACCTGTTCGTATTTGATGTTCGGTGCGACCAGAGACACCCTCCACTACAACATGCACCATCCGAAACATTGGCAACGTCTAGTCGGATCATCAACACGCTTTCAACCACTTTCGGTGAAAGTCAAATCCGGGCGGCATGCTTGCCATCTTCCCCTCCCTACTCATCTCAGCAACACGATGGGAAACGTGTCTGCCCATTACCTTCCTTCAGAATCGCAGGGAAGCGCTCCAACATCGCTGTCGCAGTACTATGAACCGAACGCTCTGTCTGGTTTGCTTTCTCTTTCACTCGACCACGACAGTCTGCTCCGGTTGTCGTGTTCACCCCGAACCAAAGTTCAAGCGGTCTTGGCCCATTTTCTTCCGCCGTTGTCCGCTGGTTTTGGGGCCTGTACGACCCCTCAAGATCACCCCAGCACCAATCGTTTGGCTTCTCGTCAGATTCACGTGGCCACACCAGATGCACGTTGAACCTCCGACTTTTGGATGGATACCGTTCACGACAGGCACTGTCTACAGAGATCAAGTGTGTGTCGCTGGCACATGCGACTTGATCTCTTTCCCCCATGACACGCCATGCGTAAGCGGAACCACTAAGAACGCGGCCTGGCCGGCCCGCTTCTGGGGGATTTGGGATCCATGGCTTCATTTGCATTTTGATCTTCGAGTGGGGAAATGACCGGCTTCTTCGCGTTGTGCAGCTGCAAGCAGAGCGATGTGCTGACCCCGCAACAAGGTCACAACATTGACGATCTCCGCAAACAACGACCCAAATACCCGCCGCGCAAGAAACCCCCGTCTGTGACTCGCAAAGCGCGTGGTGTGCGTGAGTCTTGTTCGCCTCGTTCAGCCAAAGCCAGCAAAAAGAAACCAGTTTCCAAGATCTTTACCAAGCCAGTTCTTTGGAGCGGCGACGAGTATTTCAAACGCCTCAAGTTTGTCGTGTTGCAACAGCAACAGCAGCAGCCGTTGAACACTGGGTTGTTCGATTTAGCGCTGAGTGCTGACCAGCAGTCACTCCGTGTCACAGATGTCAAGGTCGACGATCCCATGGTCTCGTGTATCGCGGAGAACGATGTATTGGAGTACATTGGTGATGAAAAACTCTCGGATAGCCCACCGTCACCAGGCGAGGCGCTGAAGCGAATCGAAGATCGGTCCCTCGAGCAAACGTCTTGGCCATGTGTGCTGCGCTTTGTGAGCGCAAAACCGACGAGCTGGCAGCGGTTCAATGTAGTGTGTTATGGCGACGAGATCGGCATGGACCTCGTCGGTCATGGACCTGAAGATCTTCCGGTTGTGACAGAGGTCCATGACCCAACCAGTCGTTTGCGACCGGGTGACGTGTTGGTGGCGCTGAATGGGATCGATGCGGTGCATCTGGGTTGTCGTCGCGCTTTGCATGTGATCGAAGAACTCCAGCGCAGAGTTCTTTTGACTTTTCATCGCATCGTGACGCCCGGAACTGTGTCGTCGAGTCGAAGCGCCTACAAATACTCGATGGAGCGGGAAAAAACCAGTAGCGACAAAGAGGAAGAGATCCTGGAGACCAGTCCTTGTGTGGATCTCAGTGGTGGCCAATGGATCTGATGAAACCACCTGTTTTGGATCTTTGCTGAGTTGGCCAGATGGAAGGATAACCGGATAGATGGATCACTTGGCAATGAGCTCCGATGAGCTCCGATGAGCTCCTCGACTTCGTTATTTGTGGGAACGCCATCCAATTCCACAAGCAGTGAAGCCAACAACCCAGAGGATCTTAGGCTTTTGTGGAAGTGAAGGTCGTGGCCGTCACTCTTCTACCCAAGAGACCCTTTGGAATGGGGGGGTGACATGGAGCCTTCGCTTCGCCTGATGGCTCAGTGGCGTAGGTCTTTCTTGAACTTTCTGATGTGGGGTCCGTACCGTAGATTGCCCCACCAGGATCTATTTGTGCAGTGTTTTTGTATCAAGCCGTTTATTAATTTATGCAGATTCTGTCGTTTCCCGCCGTTGAGCAACCAGCAACCCTTGCCAAATTGATACTAATGATTCAAGTGGTGTTTCACAGGGTATCACGTCTGGACAGGTTTTCCTCGAATTTTCAATCATTTTGTTGCCGTTCAGCATTGGTTCATTCCACCACTCAGTCAGCCATTCAGTGGGGCGGCGCATTGTGCGGTTGGTTTGGTCAAGGGAAAGGCTCAGAAGCAGATGGGGTTCTTCGGGATCTGCGGCTGCAAGGGAAGCGATGTGGTCGAGAGCCACGCGGCCACGACGGCAACCGTGGCACAGGCACCTGCGGGTGCGGCTAACCGGCCTCGTGGCGGCCCCAGTGGAAGCCAGCCGCCCGACTCGGTCGTCCAACAGAAACAACAGCAAATGCAGCAAAAGCCACAGCCTCAGGAAGCCAAAGTGCGCAGTTTGGCGCTCTGGAACGCCGACCACGAGAAGTTCAAACGCATCAAGTTCGTTGTATTGACCCCGCAACAGCAAATCCGCACAGGCCAGAGCGGCCCCAATCTATTGTTTGATCTGGCGCCGAGTGTGGATCACCAGACTCTACAGGTCAAAGAGATCACGGCCAAAGACTGCGAAGTGGCGTGTCTCGACGGGGGAGACGTGCTGGAATACATTGGCAACGACAAACTTCCCAAAAAGATCAAACCCAGCGCGGCGCTCAAGCGCATCGCCAAGCGAACGGACAACGGGGACGCCAAGCCCTGTGTGTTGCGCTTTGTGAGCGCCGAGCCCTCCAACTGGCAGCGATTCAACGTGGTGTTTTATGGCGGCGACATTGGCATGGATCTCACTGGTCATGGACCCGAGGATATTCCCGTCGTGACCAAAGTACAGGACCCAGCAAGCCGCTTGCGCTCAGGCGATGTCTTGGTGGCCATCAACGGTATTGATTCGGTTCATTTGGGATTTGCCCGCAGTATGGAAATGATTGAAGGGCTCAAGTGGAAAGTGCTGCTGACTTTCCATCGTGTGGTGACACCTCGCGCCATTTTTTCAAGTCGCGGTGCCTACCGATACTCGTTGGAGAAAGAAACGGAGCGACAGTCGAAGAATGCGGCGGGCCAAGAGTTTGCGAGTGAATGGGCATGATGGACATAGTACTTCATCATCTGGATGGATCAATGAGATATGAGAAGAAGGTGAAGAACAGGAGCAGAGAGAACGACTCTGATAGACAGACTTTTTTACTTTAGAGGAGTATTTTCAAGAAGCAGTTAGTTATTAGATGCAGAGAGCTGAGAGCAGCGCGTAGGGCGTAGCGCAGTAGACAATCGAACCAGTGATCAAACGCAGCGTTAAAGTGAGTTATTAACATCAATACACAGGGTCTCTCAAGCAACCAGGCCGCTCCCTGGTCCTATATCTCGATGGACCCAGTCAGTTCAGCCCCACGAACTAGCTCTTCGCATGAAGAAAACTCGTGGAGCTGTCAATGGCCGGTATCCCGCTCTGACAAAGGTGTCAATACGAAGCCGCAAAAAGAAAGGTAAGCCCTTGGGGTGTCTCATGATGGTCGCCAAACCCATGACGCGAGACGAGACCTATGAAAGAGAAAAGGCTTTTACGACAGATTATTCTGGCATTTGAGATGGAACTCTTCAAGCTCTTCCTGCTCAAAGTGCTGTCGAAGGCGGTCAAATGGACACACAAACTGGTGGTCACAAAATGCCATCGGCACCACGTTTTCATTCAGGAGCATCTGCACCACAAACACGCGTTGGCCAGGCTCCTGGCCACTATCATCATCGTCTTCGGATCCTTCCTGTTCGATGCGGTTTGCTTGTTCGCATTCATGTAGCACAAATCCAATGTTGCCACCAAACGGCGACCATTCACTGCCCCAGAAGTCACGATCATGTAGGTTCTCCGATGATGCTCTAAGTTTGGACCGCTGTTGGTCGGCATTGATCAGCGAAATCAATGGCAAGAGCGTCTCTGCATGAGCAAATCGAAAAATGCCTTCCACTTCAGTGTCCTTGTCAATGCGCCGTTGCATAGTCTCGAGCAAATCTCCTAGCAACGGCGACGCAATCTCGTAGGCCAAGCGATGACCGTGGCTCTTGCGGTAGAAATTCTTCAAGTCATGAAAGTAGTCAAACGTCAACAACATGCTTTCATCAAACAGACTGCACCACTGGTCCAAAATGCCGCGCACCGCCACATCAAATGCACATGCCGCATACGCAGCTTCCATTTCTTTCTGGGTAAGAGTCGGCATCTGCAGGACACTTCGGAACTTGTCCAATGCTTTTCGCATCAACGATGAGTCTCGAAACATGGAGAATTCCACCATCGCTGAAGTGTTTTTCTCTACTTGTCGTTCAAAGAGTTGGCAGTTGTCAAAGAACCGCAGCATGTAGTCTTCGGTGGCCGGCACCGTCTGATAATGCACTTGTTGGTGTCCGTCAAAAAACCCAAACGCGAAAGACGACGCGCTTTGGTGAGTGCGGGGCTTGTAAGTGTGCTGGATGACGAATTTCTCGTGGGAAAACGCGCAATGCTGGGCGTCGTGATGACATTGGCCAATGCCGAACCGCGCGCGAAACCTCTGGCCCATAGCCACCAGTTCTTGCACTCCGGCGTCCGCGAGCCAACCTGCCGCCGACATGTCGTAGGGCATTTTCCACTGGAAGATCCATTGAAAGCGTTGTCTTTGCTGAAGCGATTGGTGTTTCAACCCGTGGAGCAGTGTGTCATGGGTTCGTGCCATGCGGGTGATGTCTTTGCCGGTTGGGAAGCTGCAGGAAAAGCACCAAGAGCAAGCAGTCAATGAACAGGTTGCTCTATCCTTTTAGTAGCACGACTCAGTCGCAGGAAACGCACCGAGTGCCATGGCGGATCACAAAGTTGAGTTGGATGGGATGACACTCGCGATCGTTATACAAGACGCGCTGAAGGTCCTGGTCGGATGGTTGTGGCACGGGGTACACGGTTTTGGTGGACATCCGAGACAGCAGAACGCGCTCTTTGAAATCTTTCGCATTGTTCAGTGATCCATCCGCTACTTTGGAGGTGTCTTCAGCGTCAACAAGCAACCAAAGCAGCACAATGCATGCCAAGTTGAGTTTGATGCGCGATTCGGCCATGGCTCACCGTGGTGTGGCCCACTCCATCAGAGAAGCTTCAACTGATAACTGACAATCGACATGTCCATGACGAATCTGGATCACAAGTTCCGACTAACAGACATGGCACTTCCTAGTGATGATAAGAAGAATGAAGACAACGATTGTCACCGAGCGAAAGAGTCCTGTTACCCCAATGCCTTCACCATCAAGAGTTCACCTGGTGTGCTGCAGCACGTGTTGTGGGTACTGGAGAACTCGCCGCGTGGCGTCAACTTGTCGCCTCTTGCACACCCAAGTAATATGGCAAAACGTGTGCATGTGGTCGTTTCTCCAATGGAATGACTGCCTGATGGGTGTCGTGCGTGATAGTGACCTGTTAGAGTCTGAGTTCCAGGGTTTGAGCATGGCTTTGGCTAGGTTCGGTGCCATAGTGTCAACCTTGGGCTAGCTTGACCAAGTGCGGTGTATGCGTACGGATTGGCTGCACCAACTTTTTCACGGGCAAAGGTCACTCACTATCGCTTTGAACGCACTGCGGAAGTGAGACGCGCGCTTGGATGTGGTAACAAAGGATTTGACGTCTTTGAACCAAGACCAGGAGCGTCTGTCTCGTAGCCAGGCTAATGGGATGGACACGAGAGATGGTTAAGTGGCCAGCGAGATGGAGGATTAGCGCAGCTATGGAGTGTCCCCCTCCCTGTCGCAACGCGGGGCATTAGTTCCTTGTGTGTGCGCGATGGCTAGGTGGACACAGATCAGCCTGCAGAGCGTTCTACAGGCTGATCTGTGGATTAATTGACGATCATTTCTTCAATTACGAAGGGAAAGAGGAAGAAGAGGGATTCAGAACAGCAGCCAAGGATGACCTGGTCAAAGACGTTGAACAAGAGGGGTCCTTCGAGAGCATGCAATCTGTGAGCCATTCTGATGCTGATGCGCCTTCGTCTAGAAGAGTCACATGATTGTGTCGTGACGCATCCAGCTCGTGAGTCTCGCACGCCTCAGCCCCATCAGCATCTACGACGCCAAATATGATGGCTGCGTCGTTGGATAACGATCGTTCACGATCGTCTGGACAACCAAAGTGCTTCATTCGATCATCAGGTACTTTTTGCTTTTGCTGAGAAAGCGGAACTTCATTCCCCAACTCGTCAACAACGTGCTTGCTTTTTCAAAAGCTTCCGGATCGACACTTCTGGTGCCAATGGAGCCTCACTCGTTGCATCTTCTTGGAATCACCACAACCACGTGGGGCCCTTTCCAACTGCTCCTTCGTGCTTATCCGCTGCATGCCGTATGTCTTCCTCCAATAGGCCAACGACGTCGAGTTGTGCTTGCTCAACAGCTAAATAAGTCCATTTCTCGTTCCCCACTCACAGATCAACAACCGCAGCACGTAATCCTCTTTCTTTTCTTCTCCTTGATCGTATCCTTCAGCTCCGTCGATCGTCACAGGAAAAGCTTTTCGCTCAAGCACGCACAACATCGTCTCTGGCCATTTCCATGATTGGCCAGCTTAAAAGTCCTTGTCTTGGAATCTCTGCGCCATTGTATCAGGTCGAAGAACTGTGAGCCACTGTTTTCAGTCTGCAACTAACCCGATCTTCATGGGACGCGACGACATGTCCATCGCATTCTTTGGCTCACGAGGCGATCACGGCGTCGATCCATCGACAAACCAGCAGACACATGAACAGCAATCTGTTGTTGTCATGGCAGCCGAGTGCTTCTTGATTCTTTTACCATATGAGACAGTTGTCAAATGGGCTGCGTGTGACACCGGTATCAGACCGTCAAGGCACCACAGTCACAAAAGTTCAGCAAGACCCAGAATCAGATCAAATGGCAATACACGAGTTGGCGTTGCACGCGGCAGTGTGGGAAGGAGACGACAAGGCGCTGAAACGACTGCTTCAGCAGCTGAAAGAGCAGACCAATGGGTCTACGAATGGCGTGGCGTGGGACGCACCGACCCCGCTGCAAAAGGCCCTGGAGAAGCGAGACGGACGAGGGTACACACCGTTGCACTTGGCGATTCGCCTCGCCCAACCGAATCAGCGCCGCATTGTGCAGCTTTTACTGGTGGGAAGAAGGCATTTTTGTGGAAGATGGCGTTTTGGGTGGGCTTATGGAGCGAATCTCCTTGTTGTATGACCCAACAGGACTATGGCGCCAGCGTTCAGACGAGATGCAACGAAGGCTGGAGTTGTCTACAAGACGCCACCCTCTGTGACGACGAATTTCTTCTGGCTCAGCTCTTTGTTGCCGGTAAATCGTTGAGCCAATTTTCTCCTTCATCACTCTTTCTGACAAACTTGCTGTCGGGTCCCGTTTCTTCTGTAGGTGAGAAGTTCACCTACCGCGAGTTTGTCAAACGTCAAGACGCCGTGTTCGAGGCGCTGGAAAAGCTTCCCGACTTTGAAGCCGAGATTTTCGTGGAAGCGCGCTCGTGGGTGCCAGGCGTCTCCAAGATGCTTCCATCCGACACGCTGCTGGTGCGCAAGAAACGATCCAACCTCCGCTGCGATTTCTCGCTCAAAGGTCTTGAGGGCATCAAATGGAAACGCAGCCAGTCGTCGCAGATCTTTTGTGGCAGAAACAATGCGACCAATCCCGGTATTGCTACTTGGAGATGGCTGTGGCAATGATGATGAATGACACATCGCTCATGCGTCAGAGGATGATTTGCTGTAGGCCACATCTTCATCTTGAACCATGACGCCAAGACCAAATACGATGTCACCCAAGCATACATTGAGCCGACTCCGGTGCATATTGACACGGCTCTGCAACTCCTTTTGACGGCGCAGCTGTCATGTACCGACGTCAACAGTGACAAGGTGAATACCATTAAAGAATCCTTTACCAGCCCAAGAGTGCTCACATGATCAGCTCATGGCTTGCTTAGTTGACCTTCAAGAAGCGGAAGCAGATTCGCACTCCATCCAAGAAATGCCCATGGATTGGCACGTACGTGGCACTCTGTTTAATCGTGACATAAACTTCAGGGTTTTGGACTGATCCCTTGGTGTCGCTGCGCTCTGTAGCAAGTATTTGATGGAGAATCTGACCGTTCACATGAGCTTTCGACCGTCTGTACAGCCCAAGCGGAAGAAAAAGACCCAGCAACCAGGTTTCGAAGCGAATCTCGATCAATTTCGCCATTTTGTCAAGCATTTGGCAAAGAAGAATAACCCAAAGGCGTTAAGGGCAGAGTCTTCCAGTCTCGAGGACCCGGTTCCACCACCTCCAAGCCCACAGCAGTATCAGACAGCCACGCTGTCTAAGGGCAAAAGCATGGAAATGCATCTAGATGTGATGAATGACGACACGATTCAATGGGATTTCACGGCATCCAGTGCAAACTATACGTTCACAGCCGAGTATCTGTTCGAAAACCAAAGGCAAAAAGTGTGTTCGACCCAAGGTGTCAGGAAGACGCCCATCAAAGGCATTTTCCAGGTTCCGCTCGCTGGCAATTTCATTCTGACCTGGAAAAACACCCAAAAGGCTATGAATCCATTCGACAACAAAGTCAAAGTCCAGTTCCAGGTCATCCACGCTCGCGCCGAAGCTCATGTGGCTGCTGCACTCACTTCACCTGGTGCACCAGGTGCCTCGCCAACAGCAGCAGATGAAGAAGCTGCACAAAGTGAATGGGAAAATTGCCGTCTCTTTGATGATCCGCAGCACCGACCGAACCCCAGGACCGTCACAAGTACCTTCAAAGACTATTTTGACGAGTTGTCGGCCAGTGAAAGGGAATCGCTTGCAGTGAAAAACCAGTTTCGCTCCATGATCCTGCAGCCCGCTGAGACCAAGCGATTTCAGAAATCATTTGATGCCAAAGTGGTCATCGACGATGACGACGCTTTCCCGTTCAATGCGCAGCACTTTGGCTATGTCATGGAGTTTATCTCCAAGACAACCGAATTCTCCGAGAACATCAATGACTTCTTCAACTTGGTGAGTTGTCAAAAGCTTTCTACGAAAGTCGATGCATTGTGGGTTGACCTGTGCTTCCGTGTGCATATATTGCAGAAGAAACTCCCCCAGGGCTTTCCAGTCAAGTTTGAGCTTCCGGTGATGATGACCATTCGCATGGCGTACACATTTCGACGTATTGAACTGACAAACCAGCTGCAGGAAGAGACCTTTGCGATTCCTCAAGAGTACAAGACAATAGAGACACTTCACCAAGAAGAGTAACGTTTCCCAGTCAAATCACCTCGCCATCCGCTTACAGAGAACCTACAGCGACTACAACAGCAACAAACATCAAACCAACAAATACAGAGCGAGGTCTTTGCCTTCTTCATCTCGGTGTGCGTCAATCGGAATCGTTCAGGTTCTGCATGATCTCTTCATCGATGGCGTCGGACCCCAGCTGGGCTTCTGCAGCTTCTTCTTCGTCTTCCTCTGCTTGGGCGGTGAACTGGGTGCCGAGTCGCGTCTCGTCATCCGTGTCTTCATCTTCCACTTCTTCCGAGCCAGAGACCAATCGTGCATCCATTTGGTCGTCGTCGTTTACATCGTAAAGTGGCTGATCAGCTGCCGTTGACGCACCGATGGCTTTGGCTTCATTCAGATTTGTGGTCAGGCTCTCTTGTCCTCGCAGCGCGCCATGGGCCGTTGTTCTTTTCTCTTTGGCGGACGATCCACTGGAAGCGAACAGGAAAGAACTGGAGCCAGCGAAAAATGGGATGAACGCGATCAGCACCAGCAGTCCGATGGTCGAAAGTGCGAGCACATTGCGTCGACTTCTCGGTCGCGTGGCGTACGCATATGAATACGAGGTGGGTTTCGGCGAAGATGAGGAGGCGGAGGTTGGTGGTGGTGCATCTTCCATTGCGCTCTTCTGCGTCAGCAGTGTGGATGTATCGCTTGCTGCATCATCCAGATACAACTCCAAATGGCTCTCGTCTTGATCGTCTGCTTCTTCCAGCGCGCTCTCTCGTTCTCTTCGGTGGCTTCGATCCAGTGCTTCTTCCATCCGATCAACACCTTGTAGGAATGCTTGAACTTCTGATCTGAATCGTTTAGAAATTTAGAAACCAACGTTAGAAACACGCTTTAGAAATGCATTCTGGCACGGTTTGCCCTGACGCATTTAGAAACGGACCTGGAGCCAGTAACTGGCAAGGTTGGTGGATTGCCGTGACCAGCAACAAGATGCTGGCAGTGGTGCGCCACGTGGGTGCCTCGACGGCGCGTCGCCAAGTGGCTTCGGCGTGTGTTCACGCGCTGAAAGCCTGCTCTTCGACTTCTTCTTTTGCGGTGTCGTCGTCTTCTTGTTTGCAGCAAGCGCCAGCAGCAGATGGAACGGGTCTGACGCGGCCGTTCTCGACCCGCGCAGTGTCTTCCTCTTCTGCGTCGTCCAGTGGGTCGAACGCCCACAAGATTGTGCCGGTGGTCATCAAGAAGAAGAAGAAGAAGAATTCAAAGAAGAAAAAGAAGACAGCGACCGAAGTTGTTAAGAGCGAGCAGCCGCCGAAGCAAGTCAAAGTGCTGGAAGAAGAACTTATGCTGCGGCGAGCAGCGTCGGGGGCTCCCATCAAGACTGAGAGCGTGGTGACACCAACAGCATCGCCCGCACAGCAAGTCGAACAAGAGCAACGGAGAGCGTCTGCGACTTCTACCACTCCAACCTCATCGCCAACTGCTGCCAGCAAGAGAAGCCAACGCAGCACTCGAGCGGAAGAGCTGCTACTTGAACGAGCAGCCGCAGAAAAGGTCGCATCCACCAATCCTCCGCCGATTCAAAAGGAAAAACCAGCTTCTCAGCCTACACAAAAGCTACAGCAGGTCAAAGCACCATCAGCACCACAACAGCAACAACAGCAAGCGATCATAACAACACAACAGCAACAACAACCCACTGTGCAACAAGAGCAGCAACAGCAACAGGCCAAGCGACATAGTACGCGCGCAGAGGAGCTTCTGCTGGAACGAGCAGCGGCTCGTGCCGCAAATCCCACAAGCAACGATTCGACCAAGCAGGAAGCACCTGTTCCGCAAATGGCACAGCAGACCAAACAGCAACAGCAGCAAAAAGTGAAACAACAACAACAACAATCGCTCAGCCCGAACCAGAACAATGCGGCAACTGTGGCTGAGAAAATCGTGACCACTTTGCAAGAGATCAAGTCGCTGCAGAACACACTTCCGAGTTCCCGCCACGTTGCTCGATTGGTCAACTTGTTGCAACAACACTCGTTTCACGAGGGCTTTGCGCTCTTCGACCTGTACCGCAACTATGGCAACCCGTACCTGGACGAGAATTTCCTGATCCCTGGTGTTCGCGCATGCTGTGATGCCCGCGAACCAAAGCGAGCGCTTCAAGTCGTGCAGGACATGCTTCAACAGGGCCGAAAAGTCGACAAGGGCACTCTACGGGCGCTTATCAAAGCCTGTGAAGAGACGAACGCAGCCGAAGAAGTGATCGAAGTGTGGAAGATCATGGAAAAGGAGAAGTTTCTCGTCACTTCACATGATCTGCAAAACTTTCTCAACATCTGCCATCGTGCCGGTTACATTGATGGCGCACTACAAGTCCTCAAGCAGTTGCGTCTTGTCAAAGAGATCCCGATCAACACGTACATGCACTGGATGACCCAAGCGACCCGCTGGTGGAGAGCCGATGCTTTCTTTGATTTGCTCATGGAGATGCGTCTTTCCGGTGTAGAGCCCGAGATTCCTTCGTTGACTTCTCTCGAGAGTGGACGCACCGACCTGGCGTTGACGGTGATGGAGGGCGTGCGTGCTGTTGGCTTGGACCCTTGTTTCGCTATGGCCTCGGTGTGCTCCTCCATCGAAGCGGTCGTATACAACAAAAAGCAGCCGGTGATCACCCAGAAAGTGATCTCTAACACCATGAATCAATTCGAAGGACGAAAGCCGCTTGAACTGACATGGGACACGCAACCGATCCCCCAAGTTCTGGAGACCCAAGCGGCCGGTTTGATTCTTCGCCAAGAAAGCTTTCGCCGCCTGAATAAAAGGCAGGTTGATCGCGTTGAAAGTATGCTTCAATTGCTTCCAATTGACGCCAACATCACACTAAATCTCAAAAACCAGTTGCTGCGTCAATCGCTCATTGTCAACACCACTCGTATTGAAAACAGCAAGGATGGAATCTGTCAGGAATACATGAATGGTGCCCCACTCATCAAGTTGTCAGAAAAATACGGCTACCCACCAGTCGCTTTATTCCGCAAGATTCTGAGAGCGCGTGGGATGACCCAGAGACAGATCAAGGTGCGGAGCAACGGGGTATGTACATGAGTAATGTGCAGCGTGCTGACAAAGATTGTTGCTCTTGTCTGTATGTTAATCAGGAAGCGATCCAGTCCCCTGGCAGCAAACTCAACTCTCGTGATCAACAAGAGCTGCGCAAAGCGATGTGGTATGACAGCACCCATCGCTCTGACGTGTACTTGAGCAGAGAGTACAACCCAAAGTCGCTAGAAAAGGCACTGGAGCATTTCTTCCGGTCCAAGGGCTTGCGCATCAAGTAAGCACATATTTGTTTGACTGCCTTCCTGCAAGTCAGATTGCTGACCACGGGCTTTCTTTGACTGTGTAGGACCGAAGCCGACCTCGTTGTGGAGCAAAAAGAAAGCCATGGTCGCGTGGTGCTGACACCAGACATTCTGCTGCTGGATCCGCTGGTGATCAATGGTGTTCCCATCCGTTGGATCGACGCCAAGAACTTTTACGGCTCGCACATTGTCGCGAAACGCAACGTCACCCAGCAACTCATGGCGTACTTCAACGAGTGGGGTCCTGGCGCCGTTGTCTTTGGTATGGGCTACAGCGACATGCTGTCATTTCCAGGTGCCATCTGCCTAGACACTTCGGCGCTGCCCTCGACCACGTATGAAAAGGCCAAAATGCGCGTCAAATCGTTTTTCTACTCGTCAATTGACTTTTTGCGCTTCAAGAAGCAACTGCCGAGCCAATTGACCAAAGAGTATTGGACGGTTGAGGAGCGCGAACCACGCGCCAAAAAGGTATCGTAGTAGCGTAAATTAGGATTTTCATGGACAATGAATCCTAGATGGTGTTCGATTTGTCGAAATAATACAATTTTGGTGAAAAAAACGTGTTTTGAACAGTTTTTTTTCTTGCACCGCCAGAGTCTCTTGTAGAATCGGACGAGAAGTCTCTCCTTTTTGGCTGACTTGACAAGTGCCAAAAGCCAAAGAACGCCTTTGAGATCAAGATGGTTGCTCGTCAGCTGGTGAACCGCGTGCAGAAGCGCAGCTTCTCCTTTGTGTCGGACAGTCGTCAGCTCTTCAAGACCAACCCAGAGCCCACCTACATCAAGCGCTCGTCCGACAAGCCTCTCTTTATGGGTCTTGTTGGTCTGTACGTGTTCGGCATGGCTCAGTGGGCGCGTGGCTCGTGGAACATGGTCAACGGCATCAACAAGAAGTAAACTCCAAAATCGACTAACTCTACAAACAGAACAAATGCGATTTCGTTCCTCTCCCGTTTCCATATCAACTCCCAACTCGTGAATCTCCAGTTTCTTCATTCATCACCCAATACTTGATGCCCGCGGGAACCCCCTGACAAGTTCTTGTTGCGTGTCGTTTGGCGATGTTTTTTTTTTCTCTCTCTCTCGTGTTGAAGGAAATCGACACAAAAATCAGTGGAATTATTCTCCCAAAACGACATCAACAAAGAAATTGTTTGTTTGTTTGTTTTTTGGATGTTTTTGTTTCGCAAAATGGAGTTTGGCTTCCCAAACAGAATGGCGGTCTTTGGTTGCTGTTCCTTTGGTTAGGTTATATAGTAATCTGCTCGGTTCAGTGCTGGGGAGAGCTGCTCATGCGAGGTTCAGCAGTGAGCGGATATGCACGATACGCGTGGACAACGATCACTGATAGTTCCTACCCATAGAGTCTACCTCGCTTGAACACTTCATGCCAATGACGTTCTGAATGGATCTGCCGAATGTTCTTCAACAGCCGAAAGACAACCTCTGTATACGGGCACATGAATGCTTCTCTCTAGGGTCAGATCACCTGTTTGGCTTGATAAGAGGCTACTATTTGAGCGATTTGTGATCCCAATCAAACCCGCCCAAAACACAATGAGCTTGAACGGCGCACCGTCGCTGTCGTTTGTGAGCGCCTTTGAGCGCTTTCTACAACTGGATGACTCAAGTTCTGCATCTTCGCTGGCTGGAGACTCGAATTCCTCTGCGTTTCAGCAAGAACTGCGCCAAACCATTGCCTACATCAAGCAATGTCTAGACCTGCGTCAGCGAGAAGGCGTGCTGTCCGACAATGAGCCACTCAGTGAATTGCAGCTGCATCAGCTCTACGCCGTGTGTCTGGAGTACTATCTGGTTATTTTGGTACCAAAGCAGAGCTTTCATCAGCACCAGAGCGTCGACCAAGAGCCGCCGGTGGACCCGCGCGATGGAAGTCGGAACGCGCGCCAACAACGTGCACATGAAGCCAATCTGCGTCGACGCGTGCAGGCACTTGGCGAAAGTGACTTGTTTGCCAGCCAATTTCTGGACCGCGCCGAGCAACTGCGTGTTCTTCCGTCGGTGAAGCGCAAAGAGCAGTACGAGCGGATCGAAAAGCAGCAGTTTGCGCTGCCACGCGATGAGAAAATCCAACGCTTTCGCTTCCAGCGTGAAATCGAGAAGAAACTGCAAGTGGTTCAGTCTCGAAGAGCAAAAATGACCAGAGGCAGCGCGACCAAGAGCGCAGCCAACGAGCAGCAGGCGCTGGAGCAGCAGGAAAACACAGACGAAGACGCCAGCGAAGTGGAACGAGAGCAATTGCTGCTGTTCATCCAGTTGGCGGCCATCAAGGCCATGGACGAACAAAACTCAGTGTTGCAGGAAAAAGCCATGCTGGAGAAGATGCTGCAGATGAACGAGGCCGCACCTAGTCAAGGCTTGTTCTCCGACAAGCACCGGGCTCCACCACCACCTCCTGGCCAAGGAATTGTACGTTTGTGTGGACATTGAGTGTGTGAACTGACCGGAGTCGAGCAACTGAGTTTGGTTGTGTTTTGTCCTGTTGACTAGACGGTGACGCACATCAACCCGGCCATGGAGATGCGTCGCGAGACCATCCGTGCCGGAGTCTTCCAGCCTGGTCATCGCATGCCGACGATGTCGTTGGAAGAGTTTGGCGATATGCAACTGGAAGAAGCCAAGGAGCGACAGCGACGAGAAAAGTTCGTGGCGTTTGTGATAGGAAATGGCGCTTTGTCGAGCTGACTGACCTGTTGTTGTTGTTGTTATTGCTGCTGCTGCTGCCGCCGTGTGAATCTTCAGGGAAGCACCACAGTCCATCCGACGCATTGAGCAATTAGAAGAAGACGGCGAAGAAGACGACCATGACTTGGTGGACCAGGCGACCTATCGGGATCGCGAATGGGATGACTGGAAAGATGCGAATCCGCGGGGTATTGGCAACAAGAAGGGATCTCAGTTCTGAGAGCTGTCGGGACTCTCAATCATCACACTTCCAGCAGTCACGGCGCCGCGCGTCTTTGGTCCTTTGTGGCCAGCGTTTCTGGGTTGAGAAAGATCGTCAAGTGGTAGTAGAGCAGCTGCGGCTTGGCGTTGATCTACTAGCACCTCAACAGGCTCATAACCATGCTCTGGACCAACATGGGTTTCGATGTAAACTCCCATCGTCTCACTGGTCGATCGACTTGTCTTGTGCTGTTCCAAATGAAGAGCCAACGCGTTTCACGACGAAGGAATGCAAAAGCGTGCACAAAGGCATCCCGAAGCGTTGTATTGTTGCTCGCGTTCTCCACGGAAATCCGCCAGCAGGGAGCATTCAGCTGATGCACTGTTGCTCAGGTACAGGTAGTGTCACGGCTACATTTGTAATTTCATGAATCTTGCGGCGAGTTGCATGATTGAACTCGAAGCGTCACACGAAACGATGGAAGCGGACGACCCAAACAGTCCGCTATACTCGAACCAAGTGCTGCATTTGCTGACCACGTTGTACGATTTGACCTACGAAGATGCCGTGCTCACGGGCAACAAGTGCTCACCATTGTCGTCTCCCACTCGCCCACCTTCCTCGGGTACTCCTGCGCTGCTTTCACCATCGCCGACGAATTCTCCGTCAGCCAAACGCAAGAATCCTCGTCGCTCGCCCAGTCCAAAGAACCATTCACCACCTAAAGACCTGTCTATAGCAGTTCAGACAAGTTCCTTTTCCAATGAAGCCAGTGATAGCAACAACAATGCCAGCACAGCAGCAACTACAGCAACGGCCACGAGTGCCAACGACGCCACGGCACTAGTCACACGCGAACTCATGAATGCACTGCTACCGCCAAAGCAAGTGACAGGAGGCAGAGTCTTATCTTCTCAGTCCCATCCGACTGAATGGTGCTTATGGTTTGAACAGATCGTGGCATGATAGTGCGGGCAAATGGCAGCGCATCGTGTCTATGGATCTGTCGTCTCGAAGCGACGTTTTGGAGCTTCGAGAAACGCTCGATGCACTGCTGGTGGAAACCCAAGCAAGACCGCAAGCAATCTGTCCATTGCGAGAAAAGTTCTTCGTTCACGTGTTTGGTAAGAAGAAGACAGATTACGTCTAGTGGATGAAGTCAGTGCGGTGCTCAGATGGTAGAATGGAACCTGTGATACAGATGAGATCATTCGGCAAGTGACGTGCGATTGTCCCGAGCGCGGGCTCATCCTGCTTCGAGTGCGTGATGAGCTTCGACTGACCATTGAGACGTACCAAACGCTCTTCAACAGCAGCATTTGCTTCGGACGCAACAAGGCCGTACAGGCAGAACGCGGCATGGCCGACTTGGAAGCGACGATTTGTCGCCTGGAAGCACAGAAGAAACGACTCGAGAGCCAAAAGCACGATTTGGTTCATCGCACGCTGGTAAGATTTTATATGTATAGGTTATTGCTTAGCTATGATATACGCGCACATCCCATTCTCATCCTCATCTCTTCTTTTCTCATCCTTGCTATTACTCACGAAACACAAAACCCGTCCGCGCAACTTCCGTCGGTTGGCTCTTGCTGCACCGTCGTCTTCTTCCACAGACGCTTGAAGATCAAATTGAAAAAGACGAAACCAAACGCAAAGAAACGTATGCCCACACGGTGCAATTCCTTCAGAACCAAAAAGTCCAGTTGGAGACGTTTTTGCGCGAACTAGGACGAGACGAATCCTCCTCCTCCTCGTCCGCATCAGCCACCACCACTCTGTCGTCTTCGGCGTCGACTGGAATACTTCCGTCTAGCCACTTCAATAATCTCTCGCCGCCGCCGTCTTCATAGGAACCACTTGCGGAATTGCTCCATGAATACAAAAGTCAGAATGGTCTGCGGGCCCAGACGCATGTACGCTGGGGTCCATCCTTTAAACAATCCCTGCACGCCCTCGTTTCGCACGATCTTCACCATACAGTCAGTCGCACTCTTGTATTCAATGCTCTTCATGCTCATGAGTCGCGTCTTGATGACGTCAGCGGGAGCACAAATGGTAGTGCCGACAAGCCCCGCGGCCAAACTTGACACAATGTGGGTGCGCAAATCATCATCCCATTGCAGATTCACTGGGTCCATGAGCCAATTCTTGACCACGTCGTAAGAGCCAATCTGTCCAGTGGTGAGCAACATCGCTCGAATCACATTGGGTCGCACTCCACGCAGCAACACGGAACTGCCTTCTTCTTTGCCAATGCGCAATAGTCCATCGATAGAATGTTTGTAATTGCGACGTTGGCCCACGGGAAGTCGAATGTCGGCCAGTAGGCGCACGTTGACAATATCGGCCGGGTTGCCAATGAGTCCGCCCATGGCACCGCCGATCAGGCCCAGACAGATGTTATGCGTGGTAGAGATCATCTCGCCGTCGCATTGTTCCATGGCGCGATCCTTCAGGAGATGGTACATGGCGAAGCGCGTGGTCGAATACGTGCCTTCCCGCAGGATGCCACCCGAGATGCCGTGGTAAAAGCCGAAGTGACCATGGTTGACAAAGATATTGCGCACGATCGACAACACGCCAAAGTGGTGACGCTTCGTGGTGGTCTGGGCGTGCACTTTGACCAGATCGAACGGGTGTGTGAATAGCACGGCGCAGACTGACGCCATGCCGCCAAACAGGTAGCGGTAACGTGGCGCGCTGCTCTTGAAGCACAATTCGTCCTCCAGGGTGTACGGTGTGTTGATTGATGTTGCCAGTTCGTAGTGTTGGAGCTGGAGCTGGTGCTGGTGTTGATGGTGGAACTCCAGCGGATCCTGGTGCTGTGGGTAGTCTCGGTGCTGAGGATGCTGGAGCTGGCGGGCTGAGTGCTGGTGTTGGTGCTGGTGGGGTTGATCGGTGTGAGCAGTTGCCTGCATTTTGAAAAGTGACGTCCACTACGTAGAGAGAACCCCTGCGAATGAAAGAAAGGGGAGATGGGCACGCAAGTTGGTTCACTAACGCATAGTGTCAATCCACCTTCTCAGTAAGGTGCAACTGTATAGGATTTGATATCGTTTGTTTTATGAAGTAATTACAATTCTAGACGTGCAACGGCAGTAAAGTTACGAAACGAACCAGATGCAAGAGAGCCAGCTGGTTTGGGAAATTCAGGATACAGCCCCTTTCTGAACAAATGTCTTTCATATGTGGCCTATTTCCTACCCAAGTTAACGCAATCCCCTTTTTCTGGCATGGATAGTAATAATTACAGTCATGGTCGCCATTTATCAAATCAATTGCAAAAAGCCTCTTGCACTAATCGAAAACTCCTGAGATAGAATGAGAGTATGCTCCAAAATAGGTATGAGGAGGGGCGACATCTAGGTTCTTCTTCATCCTGAGAATGGAGGGGCAAAGTTGTGGTCGGGTTTTCAAGTTCACAACTATTGAGCCAAGGATGAGGTACGTGCAACTTGGGAACCAAGAGGCAAACAATACAAAAGCTGATGGCATGTCGCATCTCCCTCGATTCTTATCATGAGTTTGTATTTCAATGGACAAAGGGGGAAAAGTGTCATGCATGCACCATTGCTGCCGAAAAGAGAGCCTATTCTTATCATGTTCTTTGCTGAAGCCAACCACATCCACTCGGATGGACGACATCAAAGGTTCGATTCTTTTGGGGAGTCATTTCCTCTCTGTTCCGCTGTTGTGACCATTCTCCTGACTGCAGGAGTGATGGTTCCCCTGGTCCCAGTTGTCACAACCGGTTCAGAAGGTTCTGGATCTGTGGACAGTTGAGCAATCGCATCGAGTCTAAACCAAACGTTCCGCCACGAATATACGGTAACTTAGCAGTAGTATACGCCACAAAGTACAAGTATACGGTATTCCATAGTTGGAGATGTGCATTTTTGCGACCTAATCACTAAATTACCGTAAGAGTCGGTATCTTTAGCTAATTTGCAGTTGTAGACATAACCCAAACAATCCTAGCCACACGTCATGATTCCCTTTGATGCAGACGTGGGAAGATGCGCTGGATGTCACAACGATGATATGAGCCGTGCGCATGAACTTGCAATCAAAACATGCCAAGTGATCAGCGGCAAAACCACCAGACTTTTTTGTGTATTCTTGCAGTGGTGTTGGTCAACTGACGGGTGCACCAGATCGGTTGGCTCTTCACTTTTCACCCCATGTTTCTTCTTGTTTTTAATCAACCTAACAACACTTCTCAAAGCTCTTTCTTTTGGTTGTTTGTCGTTTCTTGCTCTCTCTCGTTCACCGCAAAAGCGCTGCACGCCACTGATCCCATCCTAGTTATCCATCAGGCGATCAATCTACACCCGTGTTGCGGACGGAGTGCGAGGAGAGAGCGAGAGACTAACTTGATCACGCTCGATCTTCATAGTCTGATTTACTTTTTCTGGGCTTGTTCTTCCTTGAAACGACGGATGGGGTTCATGTTATACGCTGCTGCGTAAGCCTTGGAGGCTTCTTGCCATTCAGCCGACGTGGTCTTTGGAGAGCCGGGAACATCACCACCGAGATCAGGTCCTGTGTTGCATTTGTTTAGAGACGCATCCATTAGACATTCATTTGTCAAACAACCACCGCTTTGTGCCAACAACGCCGCGCCGCAATCCATTTCAAATCAAATAGGAAAAAATCAGTACCTGTGTAACGGAAGAAAGCCCAGGTGGCCGTGGAGATGGCCATGCCTGCTGTCACGCCCAAGGCAAGGAACTGGTTCTTTGGCATCACCATCTTGACTTCCGCTGCTAAAGACACTTCCAAAAGAGGTTTGGAACGCCGCGCAAAAGTCAACAACGAGCTCGTGATGTGGACCACACTCGCGTCAAAGACCCAACGCAAAATCCCACGTGAACTGCGCTACATACAAACTCTGTGCTGCGAAGTGTGGGCAGACCATTCTGACGTGATGAGGTGGCGATGAAGTGTGATAAGAGCGAGCAATTGCAAATCAACTGCGAAGGCCGCAAGTGGAAGTTGCTTGGTTGCGATGCCAGGAAATAATCGCTAAAGTATAGGACAGAACTCGTCGACAACGAGCCGTCCACGACAGACGAACACAAACGCATGTTCCATTCCGTTTCATTTGACTCCTCTCTTTGTCGTTTCTCCCTCGCTCGCTAACTTGCGGGGTGCTTTCTGCTGCAACTCGCAATGTGTGTGGGATGGCTTTAAAACACGACATCTGCATCAGCAGTAGGCTCAAAGGACGCAAGGATGTCCTTGTCGGCGGCAGCATTTCCAAATGGATCCTCTGGACCTGAATCTCAGAAAAAAAGTAAGCACACTATCCAGCAGGAATCCATTCCTGGCAAATGAATCGCACCTTGTCCAGCCGCCTTCTTCTTCTCTAATTCTTCCTTGGCATCTTCAATCTTATTGGCCTGAACCTTCTTGATACTGCGGTGCACAAGTTTCCAATTAGACACACGAAATCCACAAAGAAACAACACCACCAGATGGCTGGAGGACTCACCGAACGAAATCTTCACGCTCCAGCTCATCCAGTTCTCTGTCGATGTAGGCGATGGCGTTTTCGAGACGAGGAATAGTCACCTGCTCAGCAAAGAAAATCGCGTCAATTGCCTGCCTGCCCATGGACCCGAGTAATATCGGCGTGAAAAGCCAACTCACATTGTCCAAAGCATTCACACGACGGTTGGTGACTTTCAGAGCTTCATCCAAGGTCACGAATGAGGTCTACTCGCATCCATTCCATCGAAGGTCAACATCGCTATCCATCAACAACTGCAACGCTGGAACGGCAACGCTCTGACCTGCAGCGAAGCCAGCTTGACCAGCGCTCTCAAAAGCGCACGGAATTTCTCACGACACGATTGGATCTTGCCGCCACCGCCAGCCAGACCAATGTTCTCCGACTTTTCGCGGCTCACTTCCACTTCGGTAAACACTGGCAGCTTAACACCGGCCACATTATCGATACGATTCTGCAAGCGGATCTCCGCGGTGGTCACGGATTCGATCACTTTGGTGCGGAAGTCGCCAGCAGCGTACTGTGCTTGGGACAGCGAGAAAAACGCATCCGACGCTTCCGTCGACATGGCCAGTTTGGTCTGAC
Organism: Paralagenidium karlingii; assembly: GCA_027475765.1. Lineage (NCBI taxonomy): Eukaryota > Oomycota > Peronosporomycetes > Paralagenidium > Paralagenidium karlingii. Next base: position 31,924 of record JAMFLO010000193.1, read on the forward strand.
AGATAGACATTGCACAGTGAGTGTTTTACGATCAGTTTCCTTGGCATGTTGCAGTGCTATCGAGTCTGTTTGACCAACCTGCTGGATCTCTCGCAACATGGACTGGAAACGCATCTTCAAGGCATCAGCTTTCTTCTTGAGCAGCTCGAAGCCTGTTGTTTCAAAAGGTATCATGGCCAGACAATGCGTTTATCAATCGTGAGTCGACAGGCCCCTTTGCGTCAGCTTTAAGTAGGCAGCTGGCGTCGCTAATCTGCGGTGGTGAACGAACCTTTCTTGGCACCCACACGTTTACCCTTGAAGGTAGTGAGCGCCCTGATACATAGAGAGAGAGAGCGCGCGCGCACGCGGGAAGGGTGAGAGATTTGATTAAAGGGATGGATCGATCGCGTGCTGACTTACATACGCGTCGGCGCAACATTGGCAGACATGTTTGCTCAAATGCTTTGGTTGCTGGACGATTTGCCTTGAGGACGGTAAAGCCAAGCGCACAATAGAGGACCGCTGTTGACGGAGCAGCACAACAACAAAAGCACGCGGAAAAGCGACTCTCTGATTGGTTGGAAATCCACTTTCGATTTTCAGCCACTGCGGGAACAGGTTCGATGGCGACGAAAAGGGTTGGTACACCACAGGTACACAATCGCCTTTCTCCTTTGGGGATTTCGCAGAGGCTCAGACATGCAACCTTTTGTGTTTTTCTCAGATATGGAATGGAATCAGACTCTGTCATGGATCCTACGGAATCAGACCTTCACAATGCAACAACAAAGGATGTCCCTCAGCAAGGTGCCTCTAGTACACTTCCAGCACATAGCGGCCTTCTTCACGGAGTTTTTCGATTGCGGCGCTGGCTTGGGCCCGCGTTGCGTTCTTTTGCTGCGTGAAGGACTGCATGAGCGCGTCGCGCACGTCGGCGACGGGCCACGTCGGACCGCAGAGATAGAAGTGGCCGTTGTGGTTCCAGAGCAAGTCGAAGAGCAGCGAAGTGTCTTGGGCAATACGGTCCTGGATGTAAATCTTGTGCTTTTGGTCTCGTGAAAACGCGCAGCGCAGATACGTCAGCACGCCATCGGCCTCGTACTGCTCCAGCTCGTCACCATACAAAAACTCTTTGGCCTTGTGGCGACTGCCAAAGTACAACGCCATCGGACCGACTTGGTGGCCAGCGGCTTTGAGGAATGCACGCTCCTGCAGAAAGGCGCGGAACGGTGCCATGCCCGTTCCCAGGCCAGCCATAATCACGGGGTCGCTTGGTTGCACAGGGAGCTTCATGACCGAGGAACACACCGACACCGACAACCACGAGCCTTCCTGGATGGTCGAGAGATAGCGGGTGGCCTGGCCAATGCAGTATTTGCCACTCGGCGTGGTCCAGTCGTGCAGAACCACCAGCAAGTGCACGCTGTTGGGATGCATCTTCATGCTGGACGCGATTGAGTAGTGGCGTGGCTTGATGCGAGGCACCATGGCGATTAGTTCATCGATCGGAGGTCGTGCGGAATCAAATTCCACAAGAAGATCTGCGAACGTTGTCGTTTCATCCACTCGCAGCTTGTAGGCTTCCTTGCCCTCCGCAGTGAGCAACCCCAGAAGTGCTTCTTTCTGGCCTTCGTCGCGAGCGAATTGTGCCAGAGCCTCGTAAAACTTCTTGGACGGTCGCCCAAAAATGTCCAGAACTTGTGCAAATAGCTGGAAATACGTCAAGGTCTCCGTCTCTGAAGCATTTGGCTGCTTGTGAAAGCGTTTTTGAACTGGTAAGGTCACGAATTGGTCCGGATCAAGGTTGTACAAGCTCAAAAATTGCAGCACTTGCTTGTGGTCGTTGTGCGCAAACACTGCAAGCGCTTCGCCAATGCTGTACTTGATGGGAGTGTTCGCAATGTCCATCTCCATGTGAAAGACGTTGCGCGAGTATTCCATTGGCGTCAGGCGCTTCCATTTCGTGACTTGCACAAGCGACGTCACTTGATCGCGAACGTGCACTTTGGTGTCGAACGCTTCCGGGAAAAACAGTCGCCAGGCAGTCTTGGTGGCCTCTGAAACGGTTCTGCGTCGTTTGCTCACACGGTGCCCATGGCTAGAAGCGCTGTAACGATCCAATGCGCTTGTTACTGCATACGAAACACTGTGAAAAGTGTTGTCATTGTCCTCGGAGCTTGGTGGTGTATTGGTTTTCCCCAAGTCGATCTCTCTTGTGCTCGCCCACACAGATGACACCAACGAGTCAATAGCACTATGGAGATTTGTGTCAAGCTGGTTCTTCAACAACTCAGCCACCGTTTCTTGGTTGTACACTCCACTTGCTTTCAAGAATGCAACCGGAAGCACCAACCGGGCGATTTCTACTTGTTGCTTGAACTGCGACTCAATGCCAACTGCATCCACCAGAATCACCCGAATGCGTTTCTTCGCCAGTTTGGACTTGACGACATCCGAGACTTCGCCCTGGTCCAAGGAATCCCAGGAGGCGTTGACCAGCAGCTTGCCGTCGGAACGTATGCCTTGACTCACATCGTACTGCTCCAAGATCTCGGCATCCAGCACAAACCCCAGATGTGCCTCATCCAACACACGCGAAGGGTTCGCCTGATTACTCTTGAGCGACAGATCGATATCGAGAGTGCGCATGGGGTGGTTGACCTGGTCTTCGCTCACTGCACTCTCACGAGTCAGTGTTCTCAACTGCAGGTTGGGGTTGAGGGCGAGCAACGAGAGCACTCGTTCAAAGTCGGCTTGCAGAGAGTTCTCTGGCTTAGTCGGGGTTGCCAACGACCACAAACGCAGAGTCTTGGCAAAATCCAAGGCTTCAGCCGGCTTATTAGGCGTCGCATGCACAATGTCAAACTCGACAGTGGGAGTGAGAGTGGCTGTGACGTCGGTGGATGTAGGGCCAACCACAACAAAAGGCCGGGTGCTTGCTGCAGTTCTCAAATGGCGAAACACACTTTGTCCGTGGGCTTCCGAGAACAAGAATCCAGTTTCATAGATACCTGTGATCACCAGCGGAAGTGTGGTGAAACCATAGGTTTGGGAATGCACAAAGGACTGTACCAGTTGCGTCAACACGTTCTGTTGGTTGCTCCAAGCATTGAACGAGATGTTTTCCAGCACAGCAATGCGCTCGACAGTTGAAGGAAGCACGCTTTCGAACAGCGGGTTGTTCAGATTGCTGACACTTCGTAATTGAAGGAGTCCGACGCTGGCTCCAAACATCTGCTCGTGGACCAACGCACTCTGAAGGCCAAGGGTTGCTTCACCGACGACAATGACCACGTCCGATGCGTCAGGGCTTCCATAGTATTCATAAAGAGAATACTTCCGACCAAGAACTGGCGCCAGACTGGTCATGAGTTGTTGGATCTCCACTGCAGCGTTGTCGTCAAAACCATTGGAACCCGCGTCATCATCATTGCACTCTTGCGATCCAAACGCTGCCAGAGCGTGTGTGGTCAGCAGACTTAGTTTGGTGTGCTGTTGCAACACGTGAACACCATCGTAAAAGTGCAGAACAGGCTTTCGCAACGACTTCGCCGCGAGATGCGCCACCAAAGCCAAGTCATGCAACTCTTCAACATCCGAAGAGTTGAGGAGGATTGCACCAGACGACTGCAACGTGTAGAGGATCTCGTGGGAGCTGGTCAGGGCAAAGTTTTGGTCGAGTGTTTCACAAGCCACATGGAACACGATCGATTGGTTGCTCGCACTATACTCAAAGATATTGGCGAGGAACCACGGCAGTACTTGGGAAGTCAGCACAACGGAGACGTCGGAGCCAGTGGCAAGTGCTCCCGACACGATCGATGCGGCACCGTCACTCACTTGGAGCTGCGTCACATTCTGCTGGCTTTGGTGCGCTGAACTCAAGTCAAACATGAACACGTTGTCACTCAGCGCCGAGGCGACGTGGACAACGGCGGAAAGCCCCGAACCAAAGCGTGTTTCGAGCTTGTACAAGTCTTTCGACAACGCCAGAGAGGCCGAAGGTGACCCAATAGAAGCGGTTGAGGAGCCTTCACGGGTGACGCTGTCATTGGCGTCAAAGGTGTCAGTCTCCGAGGCCACAGATCCGTCCACGACAGCTTGCTGCTCTTTGGAGAACCCCCAAAACTTCACGAGACTTTGCAGTTGCATGTTGCCACTGGTCAACGTGCCAATTTCTCAAGTGCCACTGCGGCTTCTGAAGCAGCGATCCTTGCCCCCCGGGTATCTTTTCACCTGTACGCCTTTGCGCAATAGCCAGCCAACAGCCATCGCTTGCTGCGATTGGCTCGTGGTCGACCCAATGAGAACGTGGCATTCAAGTGATTCAGAGAACCCCCACGATATGGGACCAGACGGTAACTGCTGTCGTTGGGGATACACCAGTTTCTTGAGTGGTGCGAACGCGAAAACACCCCAAGCAAAGCATGTGCACTTCATGCTGGAATGAGATACTCTGATGGCTACCCTCCCACCAGGTGCCCCGCATCAATCATTCGTCACTTTGCCCTGTCCTTTTCATCCATGGTGGACAAACAGTAACTTGTTGAAGCTCAACAACACGAGTATGCTGCCTTGGCTCGCAGTTGGTCACCAAACTTCTATCCTCAGGCCTTCAAATCAGGATCGCTGATCCGCAGATGAAACCACTTATTTCACTGGAATGCCTGCACAAGAACTTCGCGAGTGGACAAATGCTATGCGACAGTGGATTGCGGCCGAGCCAGATGGTAGTGTTGTTTGGACGGTTTGGTGGCTCAGCATCAACCCAATTTGGAATTTCGAGTGGTTTTCTTGCTACCAGATGGCGTCATGGGTGCACTGTCCACCCCATCACCGTAAGTCTCTGGCCAAATGGCTCAGCCCATTGAACCTTCATTCTACGCTCCAGTTTCCCAACTTAGAACTTCGACCACAACTCTCTGCCGGTCAGATCAGATCTTGGTGAGCAACACAAATCTGAACAGCCAAGGTTTGTCCAGGATTGGCTAAAATTGACGAGTCAGCTGCCCAACACTCGTTGCTATTGGTGGAAAACTGCTCGCGTTACTCACCCAGGCTCTATGGAACCTTGTGCCTCTGATAGACAGTGTCTGTACCACAGTATACGAGCCAGCCGTCGGAGAATGGCCAGTTCCTGGTTGAATCGTCGTCATCAACGCATCATTGCCTTGCACTTGCAGCGATAGACAAGCAGTGTCTCGTGTGCAGAGCGGCTGGAGTGTTCGTCTTCTCTCTTTCTGGTGTTCTTTGGATGGACTCCATGCATTCTTTGTTTGACAAGGCGAGCAAACAGCGAACCGACCGCTTCGGCGCCGTGCAACTGTCTCCCACGCTTAACCAACCACTGATCATGCCGAGTCCGCAACCTCTAACGCAAGAACCGTTGGTGTTCACTGTGGTGTCGGCGCTATCGTTGCGTGCGGCGTCCAAAGGAATCACCAGTAACCCGATTTGTGAAGTCTCGTTGGTGATGCGCAATGGAAATGGGCGACGAGAATCGCAACCAGACCCCCAACAAGGGCCGTCGCGGCTCTCCCAGCGCATGAGCCAGCGGAGCCCCAGCAACATCAAGACCGTTAAGAGCGAGGTCGTCAAGAGTTCCATGAATCCCATTTGGAACCTGCGAGTTGATTTCGGCCTCTTGGACTTGGAAAAAGTACTGGGTGTTCGATGTGTAGTGCGCCACGTGGAAAAGCTTGGCTTTATCAACAAAGAACTGGGTCAGCTGTGGCTGCCTCTGCACGAAGTGATGGAGATGGTCAAGGTGAGTGACATGACTTGAAATGTGTTGTTGGAGTATGACAAAGCGCTGATCGTGTGCAATGATCTTAACAGCTTGGAGGCGAGCGTATCTTCCATCTGCAGCCACCAGAATCCTCTTCCAGTCCCAAAGACTCCAACGAGGTTGGTCTTGCCATACGTTGCAATGTCGTGATGTTATGTCCAATATTTATTTTTTCGTTGTTATTGTTGTTGTTGCGAGCAGCAATCAAGTTACAAGAAGCCTGGCAGAATAGTATTGCGCATGGGAGAGCCGTCGGAGAAGCGATCGGTCAACAACCCCACCGCCATCTCTTCCTTTTCAGGAAGCGAACCGTACGAGAAGCGATCAGTTGACAACCCCACCACCTCCTCGTCCTTTTCAGGAAGCGAAAAGAACCGTGCTAGCATCGCCCATGAAGACGACTTTAGCGCCAGCAAGCCACCAGCACCAGCTCATGATTCCCTGTTTGAGCTCAAACAGATCCGGTCATTCCATCAAAACTCGCCGCGTCCAGGAGACATCTGGTATGCCATTCCATCTTCCTGGATTGACGATTGGCTGCTATTTGTGTCCAAACACCACGGCAAAGACGAGTTCAACCCAGGGGCCATTCCCAATAACAATCTGCTCTCCAACCACTCGCGCGATGGCACAATGCGCTTGCGCAAAGACCTGCAGCTGAAACGCGACTTTCGAGTCATCAACCAGCCCACGTGGGAGCTTTATCAGCAATTGTACGGCGGTGGCCCAGCCATTCAAGTGCCTGTGCCAAAGGATTGCCAGGACACGCGGACATGGCTCAAGCAGATCAAACTGCATCAAGTTGGCCACGTCGCATCTAGTTACATCTGAGTCCGAGTCGATATTTGACTCCATCTGATTCTATCTGGTCGAAGGGTAGATTCCTTGTCATGTGCTGTTTTTTTCATGTTTTTTTCCATTTTTCTATTTAACCGATGTAGCTTACCGAAACCGAAATGACTTTTTGCCAATGGATTTCTTTTTCTTTGCTGAGACTGCGCAATATTCACTTGTCGTTAGACAGTATCTTACGGTACACTGTATCCAGCTTGTTAACTTACCAAAAGCTTCACACAAGAAGAAGCTATTGGTTTGCATCGTTCTGAGCGCTTCACTTGCTCACTTGCTGCTTCGGCGTCATGTCCGACCTGTGCTCAAGACAGAATAGCTGTTTGGTGGTGGCTCTACTGGCGCTCTGGTGGGTCCTTGGCGTACGCGCGCTTGGAACAAGTGAGTCTCCATCTTCAATGTCACTCTCTCTGTCCGCTGACCTTGATGACCTTTTGACTGGATCAGACTACGTGCACGACGGGAAAACCACCTACTGTTGGAAAATCCCCAAGCCGTTCAAGCCGAGCCAATTGACACCACAGGACGCCGTCGATGCCGTGGCTGGCGATGGCTGTCCATTGGTGATGACGGTCTCCTTGTCCAAAGACTCGTATCAGGTGCTCGAGAATGTCTCAGTGACGTGGAAAGTGGCCGCAAACTTCTCGTCCAAGGGCAATCGACTCCAACAGGCCAAACTGTTCTGGGCGCAAGAGCCGACCACCGGCGCCATTGCCCAAATCGTGCACTCGAATGTTCACTCGTGCGAGTATGGCACTGGCTGCGACCCGTTTCGCGACGGAGAAAAATTCACGGACAAAACCCCCAATCAAGTGGCTAATTTCACCGACAATTCTGTCACGTTCCACGCCAAGGAGCTCGTGTTCCAGGACCCCGGCGACTACTCGGTGTTGGCACATCTCATTCTACCGGATGAGTCGCCGTTCACGCGATACGACTATGCAGTCTACACACGTGTGCACATCGATCCGCTCAACACTCAGACCCAGCAGCAGCAGAATCCGAGTTCCAACAGTAACAAGCCCACCTCCGATGGAAATGCAAGCAACAATAATCAAATGGTTGTGATTGTGGCCATCATCGGTGGCGTGGTCGTGGTGCTCGGGATTCTTGCCGTGGTGGCAGTGTGGTTGAAACGACGACATGAATCCCGACACAACTTTGATGACCAGGGTACCGTTGCGAGCTCAATGTTCACGGGCATTCCACCAGTTGCCGCCGTTGGCGTCGTTGACGACAATGATGACAAGGACACGGTCATGTTTGATAGTCCGACTTCTGGATGGAGCGTGCCGCCAGGAAATCGTGGACGGATCACTTGCGGCAACCAGTCGAACTTTGGAAGCCGTTCGACGGGACTCACTCAAGGCAGCAGTTCAATGACTTCCAGTTCAGATCACCTCAGCCTCGGCTTGGCTTCTATGAGTCACTCCTCTAGCTCTATTCCTAGTCTGCCCGTGTCTATGCCGATGCGAGGTCGGAGCGCTCAATACCAGCAAGTTGACAATCGAAATGTCGACATCGAGCTATGAGACCCGCCATGTTGAAGCTGACGATTTTGCAATTGCACGGAAACTGTTCAGAATCGTAATTTAGAGAAGAAGAGGTGCAGAGCCGCAATGTGCTGTCGACCTGAACCATTTGAGTCACAAGCCCACCACCACCCACCCACCCAACCGGCATCCACAAGTCTCGTTTCTGCGTTTTACGTCTGTTTGCGTTTGCATCGATTGACGATGCAGTTATTTTGCTCAACAAACGAGTGCTTTCCCATTCCTTTTCGCGCTTCGCCTTTCTGTCGCTTTCACTTGGTGTCATTGGCTCCATCAACTCAAGACAGCAAAGACGCCGTGTGTTTTTACGGAAATGGCCACTTTTCTCCATTGGGAAAAAGCGGGGGCTCGGCTAGATTGGTAAAATGAAAAGGGCCTGATTTCCGCTTGTTTCTGTACCCATTCCAGGCAGCCCACCAACTCTGCCAGCTCACATCCACATCAGTGATTGCGTTGAGTCACTTGCGGATGGCTTGAGTCCATTCCCACCACCGCCAGCCACATCACCCACTCGGGAATCATTTCAGAGCTTTACGGATTGTCAACGCCCGCCACCCCGACGAGGTCATCGCGTCTTCGCTCGATTAAAGCGCGTTACGAGCTCCTCCCCCCCCCTCCCCTCCCCTCTCTCTCCCTTTCGTCACTCATCCTTCTTGTGGTGCGTTGCGATTTGTCGATCGACGCCAAGGAAAGCCAGCTACTGTACTGCTTGCTATCTCTTCACGCACCGGTTCGGCTCTACTTCATGAAACTCCTTGGTGGTGTCCAGTGGAAGTCGGCTCCCGCTCTTCTGCTCGTGGCAGTTCTCGGGTGGCTATGGATTTTGCCTCCAACACTAGTCGCCGCTTCTGTCGACACGAATGGTGAGTGCCTAGTGAGTGATCCTGGGTTATTGTTCCGTCTTCTCATTGCTTTTCTGATAGGGTCGTCAACGGAATCTTTTGTCCATCAAGACGACACCATGTACTGTTGGTTCATGTTTGCCAGCGCTTACAACTCTTCTCCCAGCATCTCCATGGGCCAAACCATTGCAAAAGGAGCAGGAGAACAGTGCCCGCTCGAGTTCAACGTCGACGTGACTTCTTTCAACAGTTCCGTGCTGGTAGTGAATGCACCAGTGGATATCAAATGGAGCGTTCGCACCAAATTGCAGGCGAACGGCTCCTTTGTGCCCAATGCTTTGGGCCTCCAAGCGCCGTTTTTCGCTAGTGACGAACATGGAACCCTGCAGCAAATTGTCCAGCAAGAGATCTACCAGTGTGAGCAGGACACATTGTACCAGTGCACCCCATTTGATGGCACCACTGCCGTGCGGATCAGTAACACCAGCAAACCTTTGGGTTCCACTGCGGCCAATCTCACCAGTGGCAACAGCCTCGTGACCTTAAGGAAGAGCACCATGCACCTCGATCAATCGGGCAACCTGACGTTTGTCTTCCATTTGGTGTTGCCAAGTGCAATCCCATCCCGTGCTCGCTATGACTTCGTGATGTACCATCGTGTCACGGTGTATCCGATTAAGGAAATCCAGCCAGCGTTGGTGTCACCAGCAGTGCCATCACCCGCGAACAATTCTTCTTTTACCACCGATGGCAACCAATCGTCGAGTGCCAAGTCCAAAGGAGCCTTTCGACATCCAGCTGTGGTAGTGATGGTCTGTGCGACCGCAGTCATTGTCGCAGGCATCGCTTTGTTTGTCTTGTTTCAGCGCAAAGCATCGACCGATGTCATGTACCTCTCCCATGCAGCAAGGCGTCACCATCAGGACGGCAAAACCCCTCGACAGAATCCGTTTCTCAGTGCAGAAGAGGATGAGCGGTATCAACGTCGTCACCATCGATGCCATCGTGAACACAGACGGCACCACCATCATCATCATGCTGCCCAAGGAATGATTGGAGGACCGCGACATCATCATCATGGTCCTGAACCCTCGACGCCAACTTCAGTTGGTCCAGTGGTCATTGCCGATTTTTGTCGTGTCGGCGGCAAATCGGCGCCTTTGGTCTTTGAGAAGATGAATAAAGAGCAGATGGCGTGCGCTCAAGCGCGAGGTTCACGACAGCAATGGCATGTCAATGCGATGGGACACGACAAAAAAGCAGAAGCCGCACATGCACCCTGCCCGGCAGATCCTCAACGGTTGAGCCGACCGATGCATCTGAGCGATCTTGGGCTGGAAACTGCCTCGCGACCCAGTCGAGGCTCACATTCAGTCTTCATCCCAGAAACAACACTATTCTTCCCGCAGGAAGAGTCCAAAGAGGTCATGTAATCTATTCGTGTGATTTGATGGTGCAGTATCGTAGTTTAGAGCCGACATGAAGTCCATTTCAGTGATTATCATTGTTTTTTTGTAACTGGTTTTCTATCCGTTATAACGTTGTGATGCTCAAGCGTTGTTGATTGGCTTCCAACCAAACTGCCGAATTGATCCACCAGCAAAGTAGTTACAGGATGGCTCGCAAGACGAATGACGACGAGTTGGAAGAGAACTGGGTGGCGCAGGATGTGACGATGGCAGACGATGACGACGACGTCGTTTCGGTGGGAAGCGAAGACGAGTTGGACGAAGAAGACGTTGCTCTGGCGTCCAACAAGCGCAAAGAGCGCGACGAAGACGTCGAGGCCAGTGACGGCGAAGACTTTGCCGATCAAGACGAGGGAGAAGTCCCAGACCAGTCCAAGAAGGACAAGAAGCAGAAAGAGAACAAGAAGAAGAAAGACAAACAGCCAGAGTCCAAGAAACAGAAAGTCACCAAAGGAATTCACAAAATGACCAGAGCAGAGCATTTCAAAATCGTCAACGACGCGTATCTCAAGCAGCGTGGCCAAGCGCTGACCACACTGGAGCTGGCTCAAGCACTGAACGGTAAGTGGCTTTCACTTTGCTTCATGCAGCGCGGAGCATATCAATGACATAATGCAATGGCTTAATGGTTTGGATAGAAAACCACTTTCTGGAACCCCAGAGACTCGGCAAACACACACTGGAGAGTCTTCCCCTGCATCTTCGTCAGTTGGTACCAGCGTGGAAGAAAGATTTCAAGGGCAAAGGCAAAAGAGGATCCAAGAGCTCCTTGTTGCTAATCGTGTGCTCCTCTGCGCTTCGTGCCGTGGAGCTTCTCAAGTGAGTTCTGACGATGGCAGAGTTGAGAGGGCAATGAGACTGATTGATGATGATGCACTGGATAGGCATCTGAACTGCTTCAAGTGCCATATCGCCAAACTCTTTGGCAAACACCTGAAACTGGATAAACAGAAAGAATTGCTGGCCAACGGCTTTTATCCGATCGCCGTTGGCACCCCGGGGCGCATCAAAAAGCTGCTGGAAAGTGACGCACTGTCATTGGAACACACAACCCATTTGATTTTCGACTTGTACAAGTGAGTTTTGCATGGTCAACAAGAGCCTTTGGGGGTTGCGTAACTCACTGATGACATGATACTCTTTGTGGCTGAAGAGATAAGAAGGATATGACTGTTTTAGATTTGAAAGACACAGCAGCAGACGCCATGGATTTACTGCAGTTCCACTTCCTGCCAAAGCTCAATGAAGGCAAGATCAAGATCGTGTTGTACTGAACTAGAGACCAATAAAGTCTGGTCTTTTCTACCGTTTGGATGCTTGCTCACGATCAATGAGAATTGCAGCAGCAGACAAGGTGGTTGGCAGACCACATCGGAATCAATTCATTTGTGCTCGGTTATTGTTCAGTCTGTCTACGTTTGGATGGGGTAGCTTTTGCTGGGGTGGTCTTGGCCGGGGACTTCTTGGTTGGGGTGGCCTTGGCTGGAGACTTCTTGGTTGGGGTAGTCTTGGCTGGTGTGGACTTCTTGGCAGGGGACTTCTTGGCTGGGGTGGCCTTGGCCGAGGACTTCTTAGCTGGGGTAGTCTTGGCTGGGGTAGTCTTGGCTGGCGTGGTCTTGGCTGGCGTGGTCTTGGCTGGCGTGGTCTTGGCTGGGGTGGTCTTGGCTGGCGTGGTTTTGGATGGCGTGGTTTTGGATGGTGTGGTCTTGGATGCCTTAGCTGGGGACTTCTTCGAAGAAGTGTCTTTTGCAGCATCTGCGCCTTTCTTCATCTTCTTCTGTGGTTGTTCGTCCTCGTTTTGCTGTTCTTCTTCGACCTGCTCCAGCTTACGCTTGATCGTCGGCTTCTCCACCGAAAGCAAGGGCAGCTTTGGCGCATCGGTGAGGGTGTTGTACACTGGCAGTGCAACAGAGTCATTGGTCTTGATCGAGATAGCTTGAATGCCCATCCATCCTTTGCCAATGTGGGCAGCACAATTGTTCATGCCGACGAGGATGTTCTCAACAATCTGGTCGGTCTCCATGGCCGAGTGGGCAATGCGCACGTTGGAGCACACACCTGAGCTCACCACCAACTGGGTTTGTGCAAACGCACGACGGATCGGTCCCGACACTTCCTTGCGCGACACACGCACGGCAACCGGTTGCTTTTGGCTGTTGAAAAAGCTCTTTCCGAGAGGCGTCTTCAAGTAAGGAAGCACGCGGTCGTCCACGAGAAACAGTTGAAATGCACCGAGAAGCAATCGTCGATCTTCAAATCGGTGGTAATCCTTTTTCAGCTTCTGAAGCGTCATGACTTTTGTGAGCTGGGGAACCGGGTCCTTTTCAAGCGCCTCCTTGATGCGCTTCTTGTCGTCGTTCTTGACAATCAAACACATCTCTACTTGGTTCTCATCGTCACGGAAGGAATGGGGAATGTCACTGTAAAAGCATGAACAAGACAAGAAGAGGCTTCAGTATTTGGTGGCGGTACTGGCACCAACAGCGAGCTTGTCCCACCAACTCACATTCGAATGGGTTTGAGCGAAGTCTTGGTTGGGATATTCTTGCGCGTGAGAATGCAAGAGATTTGCTCTGGAGTGTCCACTAGTTGCTTCTTGACTTGATCCTGCTGCTTCTTCTCCACAAACTGCTTCAACGCGACCACGGCGCGACGAACCTGAACAGACAGACGCGACAGTCTCCATCAATGAGTTGGGCTGTTGGGGACCAGATCGCGGCACGTTCCTTGCCACTGAATGAGTGGGAGACCGTTCGAGTACTCACCTGTTCTGCATCGAGAGGATTTTTGTTTTTACTGTTCTTCTTCGTGACGGGCTCCATCGCGTGCGTGAAAGACGTTCGACTTGACTCAACTCGTGTGCGCTGCGCTTGTCGGCTTTGACTTGCCAGATCACCACGTCTGCTTGCCAACCAACAGCGTCCAACACTTGACTAGACGATCGCTGATTGGTTCAAATTTGAACGAGTGTTACCAATGGTACCTCCCACTTTGATGGGCATGAGAATTTTGACCAATCAAAACGCAAGTTGAAGTGACCTCAATATGAAACACGTTGGGTACCAGCACACGCTCAGGCACATGATCCTCGCGGCTCTACGTGCAGCGCGATGTGGACGAATCAACGTTGACTCTCTTACGAATCAACTACAATCGAGAGTTTTAGTTACGTCGACTTGCCATTGAATAGTACTGGGCCAAACAACCACAGGCGATTGAAATGGTGTTGGATTCATTGTTTGTAACAGCGCTCTGCGTTCAGTCCTACACTGGGCTCTCATTGAACTGTCCTCCACGGCGTCACGAGTCGAACGAAAGAAACAACGTCGTTGTTGCTCATGATCACAACGATCCCCTCAAACCAGCGGTGGTGAACTAACAAAGTGCATACGCTGCTCAAACACCAGTCAACAACAGCGCTGACCACCATGCTCAAGCGAGAGACGGAGAACCACTAGCTGAGACGATTAGACAATGACCAGTGGAAAAACAGGCTGTTGGTGGAGACTCCACGCTTGGTGTTGCTTTGCTGAAGACGCACTGTTGACAGCATAAGCCCTTTGATTGCCATTTCTCGGGAATGGCTGCTGCCAAAGAGCTTTGAGGGCATCCATCTGCGTCTCTTCAGCACACAATGACCTCAATCCCAAAGCCAACGCTCCAGCGACACGAACATCCCCAGAAGAATCGTGGTGTGATAGTACTAACGAACCGTCCTCCTGATCACCAAGCTTAACCAAATTGCACGATACGATTGAGAATAACAACGAGTGTGGAACTCGAGTTTTTTTAATCGAAAAGGCAACACAAGCAGATCACCACCAAAAATCTGCAGCAATCAACGATCGAATAACGATAATCGAAGTAGTGCAGCACAAGAGAAAGCCCATTGTTGCCAGTAATGAAGATAATGGTGTTTTCTCCAGTCTACGCGCTAGCAGGCGCCGAGGTTTGGCAGCATCGGCCACTTGGGCTTTTAATACAACAAACACATTCATCTCTTGCTCTTGACGACGATAATGCAAACACATGCAGTTTCAATTCATTTGGTTTCTTCGTCGTGGCATCGGGAGGCTCAGAAGTAGCGGTTCAAATAACTCAGCGTGGACTCAAAGGCGACAAATGTGATGGCATTGGCTGGGAATGCTCTCACAAGCGACGGTGTGATGCCTCGATAGAACCGCTGGACTCCTCCTTCCTTGTACAGCTTTTTCGCACAGTCGACTACGCCATGGTATCGAGGATTGGTTAGACTGTCTCCCTGCATGACCGACTTGATGGTATCAATTGGGAACACCACCGTCCAATACGTGAAGCCCGCGACACCACCAGAGAACGCGATGATCTGATACGGTCGGCTCATGAACGACTCTTGGTTGGCCGATTCCGAATGGTCGGGGCAAAACTTGTTCATGAGCGTGGTCTTACAGGTCTCATAAGCCAAGAAGTAGGCCGTGTTGCCGACCATTTCACGCTTGGCGGTGGGCAAAAAACCTCGATACAGGCCCTTGACGACGCCACTCTGATGATACACTTCCTTGACACATTGCCAATTGGTGAGCGGCTTCTCCGACAGATGCGCCAGAGTCTGCATGCGGATCTTGATGATCTCAAACGGCGTGTAGAGAAATCCTTCAGTGAAGCCGGCGCTGACGGTCGCAGCGATCAGCGCGTTCTTTGGGTTGTCCGAAAAGATGTAGTTGTTGTAGAGATAACGGTACTGGCCCACCAGTCCAAACAAGAGCGACGCACTATAGTCATCCACCCACCCAACAAGAATGATGATGAGCAACTTCTAAACATACACAAAACGACTGTTGGAGAAGAACCAAAAACATCACTGACCTGATGGCCGATCGGAACACCTGCGGCATGGCGCCACGGTACAGCGAGAGAAACCCATCGTTGCGAATGCTACTCTGCAGACAGTCCATAGGACCCCGAAAGGCCACTTGCTTGGTCGACGTGGACGCCGTGATGGTGTCGTGCACCTGCACTTGCTGGGTCTGCATGCGCGCCTTGACCGTCTCCAAAGGGTACCCTACGACCGCTTCGCAGCCACCACCGACCAGTCCGCCCAGAAAGTTTTTGCACGTCATGACCAGCACGGACGGCACGGACGCCGAGAGCGCTGTGGGGGTCTTGGTTGTTGTGTCCATGGGCGTAACGTGGCTGCTCTTGCTGGCAGAAGTAGAAGAAGAAACCTCCATGGCAGAATAAGCTTTGGCTTCCGGCTAAGCTGAATGCGAAGATGGAGAAAAAGAGAAGAGACCTTTGGCCGAAGAACCCGCTCTACACCGTTCTTTCCCTTTTTCACTTTGGCGTTTCACTTCGCTTTTGTATTATGGTTTAGTGACACTCAAAACGGGTACGTACCCGTCCCACCCCTTGAGGGCATTTTAAAAAGCGTTGCTTGGTGGCGAGTGGAAGCGACGGATCGGTTACGAACGCAGTTTCAGCCAATCAGCGCGCTCGAAAGGATTTCTAACCGATAGCATTGAAAGAAAAGTGGAAGTTCTTGTGGTCCAGACGCCGAGTTTTTCATTTCATTCGATTCTTCAGACGGGCATACATGTAGTGCAGCAATCATGCTTGTACATCTACGGTACGCTACCGTAGCGAGTCGATAAAGTGCGGTATGGATACCGTTCTTGTACCAGTAGGAATCAGTACCCATGGCCATTGCCCCACCTCTTTGTTCCCTTGCCCCCTTCATCCACATCTAAGTGTCGACCACTGCATGGAGCCAATATCATGAACGAGGCATCCATGGCAGGATTTGTTGAAATACTCTGATCTTGCTTTGTTTCTTTAAGGCCACTTTCTTTCCTGATGCTGCTGAACTTGTCAAACAATCCAGTCCAAGCCATCCACTCGGTGCACTTGGCTCCTGTCTGCTTCCTCCTCCTCGTCCTGCCTCTCCTTCTGGTGGAACGCCCTTGTCTTCGATCCATTTGCTCTGCTTTGTTGGGCTGGCCGGTCGCATCGAATCCAAAAGCAACAACAACCCACTCGACCTAATAACGGAAGAACATGCCTTGGTCCTTGCGATCTGTGTCTTTCTGGGGCAAGCCAACTTCGCCGATGTTCTCCAAGATGTATGCTCGTTCCTCTTCTTCCTCTAATTGTTCAAAGGTCTTGGCGCATTCCTGGGCATGCAATTGCGCGAGTTCCGCGTATTCCGACGAGCACTGGGCCATGAATGCCATTTCTTCCTTGGTCAATTCACGAAGGTAACGAGCGGGCTTTCCAGACCAGAGCTGACCGGCGGGCACTCGCTTGTTCATGGAGACGAGGGAGCCAGCAGTGATGATCGAACGCGGTTCCACGACAGCGCCATCCAAGACGGTGGCGCCACTGCCAATGATGCAGTCATCGCCAATGGTGCAGGCGTGCACCGTGGCCGAAGGGCCAATGGTCACATTGTTGCCAATCTTTGTGGGCAGATCCTTGCTAGAGACGTGAATGACAGCATGGTCTTGGATGTTTGTGTTTTCTCCGACCGTGATATGGTTCACATCACCTGTCCATCGCATTTACCACTTCATCAGTCCATCTGAGCGATGTAGCTTCCAAACGACAGTAAGACATTTACCTCGCACCACAGCATTGTACCAGACCGAAGTGTTGCGGCCAATCTTGACATCACCAATAACGGAGGCGTTGGGCGCAACGAAGACGTCGTCGTTAAACTTGGGTGTGCGCTTTTGGTTGGCAACCGCACGCGTCGAAGGGTTCACTGCGTCAGCAATAGCAACACAGCAGATTCACATGGCGCATGTTTTTTGTTTGGATCCCTGTCAGTCAGCGATTCCTTCTGCAGTTCATGGGCCAACCAGACTTACAGTGCTCCGTGTAAGAGAGTTTGCCTTCTAGCGAGACGCCGACGCGGTCCAACGACTGGCCGAGCGAACGGATAGTCTTTCCCAACGTTTCAATCGAGTTCTTCAGCATAGCTGTGTTGGGGTTTCTTTGCTTTCCACCTTCGAAAGTATTAGCGGCAGCTCACGGTGGCGCTGGGTCCCTGGTGTTAAAAATGGTGACACAGGTGAAAAAAACACTTAGGGGAGTTTTGAACACATCCCCAAGATCTGCATGAAATGATACTGTGTTCAAAAGAAACTAATTTAGTGTGGTGCACAAGATATGCCACCTCAAACTGGGATATCGCAGTGAGATGAAATATGGAAGACTTTGAACAGGTGATGATCATCATCGCGATGCCATACCATGCCATCATGCAGTCTGCCTGACTCCTATTGCTGACTGCTCCACTCGTGAAACTTTAGTCTCTTCATCGCGAGATTGACGCCATTTGCTGCGGTCGCGCGCTTCAAGTGCCTCACAGACAGCTCTTTCAAGACGCCATCCGTAACTCGATCCAGTCCAAAACCGACTTCGAACAGTTGCTACACCAACGCGATCCTCAAGAACAATCCAAACGCGATACTCTCTTTGACGTGTTCAGCCAGCGAAGAAGCGATCTTGAGAACTTTTATCGCAAGGTCCAGCCACGTACCATTTCCTGTTGCCATTTGGCCGAGTTTGACTACGCCGTGCGGGTCAATGTGGCCAACAGTTCAGTGTGCGGCATCAAAGAACCGCTTGTGGCGCTGCAGCTGAAGCTGGCGAAAGTGGATGGAACTTCAAAGGATGTCACTTTGGAACTGGATCGAACGCAATTGGCTCAACTGGTCAAAGAGTTTGGCGAGATTGACAAGGTATCTCGTACCGTGCCACTTTTGCAATACCTTATTGATATGGTGACAGATCATGCGCTGTGTTGTCCAGGTGTTGACTGAGATTGATGCCAATAGCAAGTGACAGAGGGAGATGACACCTTGTGTAGTGAATGCATAGGAGAAACGTGTTGTTTTGTTGGTGCATGCTTATTCCCTGTTGGAGATTCTAGCAAAGCGACACAGACGTGTCTTCGAAGCAGCGGCAAAAAGATGGGAAGACATAAAACAATGGAAAGCAGCAGCTAAGCAGGACCCAGAAGTGTCCCATGAACCCATCTGACCGTCTAATCGTCCATGAAGAAGTAGTTGCCCGAGGACTTTTGTTCAACATCCTTGACCGATTCGTACTTGTTGATACGCGGGCGGTAGTTGGTGGGATCTCTTCGAAAAGTGATCTCCAATTGCTTCAAGAACGTGTTCATGCCGGACAACAAACTTTCCGGGCTGTGGGCAGTACACTCGATACCTGGCTTGCCATCGTACACGACCACGCGATCGGCCAAGTAGGTGGCCATGATGAAATCGTGCTCCACCACAAAGGCCGTCTTCTTCGAGTGCAAAATGAAACGCTTGATGACCTTGGCAGCAATGATACGCTGCTCAGAGTCCAAGTACGCCGAAGGCTCATCGATCAGGTAAATATCCGCGGGCTTGCCCAAGCAAAGCACGATAGCGACACGTTGCAATTCACCACCAGACAAGTGAGGCACGGCTTGATCAATAATGGCTTCAAGGTTCAGAGGCTTGGTCACATCCGTGGCGAACTGAGGATGCACAATGGCTTCACGGATACGGCGATGCAGGAGTTCACGAACAGTGCCCTGGAATTTTGGAGCGATTTTCTGTGGCTTGTAACTCACAGTGGATGAGTCGTATCGAAGCGCGCAGGCGTCCATCTTGTCTTGATCGTTCTCCTTCTCGGCTTGTTCCATTTCATCTGACTTGAGAAGGCCTGCAAGCATACGAATGAAGGTGGTTTTGCCAGTACCGTTTTCACCAAGCATACAAATGATCTCCGAGTCTGTCGATCACACAATTCATGTCAGTCAGACAGCGTCCTTTGTGAGAAAAAGCATCATGAAAACTGTGTCAACTTACTGGTGAAATCACCGGCTTCGACGTGCAACTTGAAGACCGTTTCTTTCTTCTTTGAAACCATCGTCTTGGTCATGGCTGGATAGTTGAACGTGTTGGCGGCTTCGTTGTCGGCACCAGCGAAATCATCAGCCGTCTGGGCAACCTTGAAGTTCAACTCTTCCTGACGGAAACGCAAATTCTCCGTTGGCACAAAACCGGCCAAGAAAATGTTGATACCCTCGCGCACACTGAAAGGCATGGTGACCACACCGTAAGCACTTGGCGTGCCGTACAGCACGCAAATGAAATCGGACAGGTAGTCCAACACACTCAGATCGTGCTCGACGCAAATGACATAGGACTTGGCATCACTCTCCACCATCGAACGAATCACCAGTGCAGCCTTGAGACGCTGACGCACATCCAGGTACGAAGATGGCTCATCGAACATGTAGATGTCGGCAGCCTGCACGGCGATAATACCAATGGCAAAACGCTGCAGTTCACCACCAGACAAGTTCTCGATTTCACGCTGTTGAACGTGTTCCAGATCCAGTTCCTTCAGAAAATGACCGAGTTCCTCCTCTTTTTCGCATTTGGCGGTCAACAGATCAATGACTTTGCCTTTGATGACCTTGGGGATATTATCCACATACTGGGGTTTGATGGCGGCCTTGATATTGTCTTCCAGGACTTTCGTGAAGTAGTTTTGCAACTCCGAGCCTCGGAAATGGGTCAGAATCTCTTGCCATTCTGGCGGATTGTCGTATCTGCCGAGATTGGGTTTCAGCTTGCCAGCGAGAATCTGCAGAGCAGTGGATTTGCCGATACCATTGGTACCAACGAGACCAAGCACTTGGCCTGGACGTGGCATGGGCAAACTGATGGTATACACAAGGTCAATAACTCATCGAAGTGAATGGCCAGGAATGAGCGATGAGGGCTCACCGATGCAGCTTGAAGGTGTTTGCACCATAACGATGGGTCGTGTTGCTGTCTAAATCCTATCAGAAGGAAGATCCATGATCACTACAGATAGCCCACCTATGTCGTCAAGCAAGCGGCGGAGAAACCTCACCTTGGGCAAGTTAATAATGTTGATGGCCTCAAACGGACACTTTTTGACGCAAATACCACAACCGATGCACAACTGTATTCCATCGTATTCATTTGTTTGGCGTGAGTCAATCCGACGCCTCGCACAGAACATGAGAGCCACCAGCAACAGAATGGTTTTCCCCCAACGCACCTCTTCCGAGATAAATGCGATCTTGGACTTGGAGGTCACTTCGATACACAGTTTTCCTGTGGTCCGCCACAGAAAAGCCGATCAGTTGGGTTTGATCGAGCAGTGCCATTACGTGCCAACAAGAAGAATCGGACTCACCCATGCGCACGACGGGACATGACTTCTTACATTCTTGACGGCATTTCTTTGGTTTGCACTTGTCGTTGCTCACAATGGCGATACGCGTGAGTTTGTCCGACATGGTCGCGTGGCTTCTTTCCAATCAGAGCGCGCCAGCGGCAAGAGTTTTATTACAGGCTGGGTGGGTTAGTGTTTGTTGGTTGGTGTTGATGGCCGCAGCCTGTGAGATTTGATGCACTTCCTTATCCCCCACCGGTATTTGGACGGAAACCCTCTGCAAACGAATATTCGGGTGGGTCTGGAAAAGCCGTTGGATGTGGTGGGGGTGAGAAGAGATCCGTTGGAAATGGACATGCAACGGCAGCAGCACCTCACAGGGGCCGAAGTCTTTAGAACGCGACGAAGACAAATTGAGAGAAACACAAAAAGCAAAAAAATGTACATTAACAAGCGTCTTTGGGGTGTTAAAAGAATGGTTACCGCTACGGTTAGTGTTGGTAGTATTGCATCTATTCGTCCATGACCATCGAACCACTCGAGTTCTCCTTGGAGGTTTGCTTTTCTTTGGCAGCCACCGCGTTGAGTTGTGCTTTTTCCTTGAGACTTGCCGCTGCCGGTTCGATGAGCGAGATGTTTTGTTCCAATTCCTTGAGATCTCTCAGCTTTTGTTGCGCTTTGGTGGCTTTCATGCGGTTCTTGTAGAATTGTTGCTCGCGTTTCTCTTTGATCTGTTGCACGCGTTGGATCGCATGCAGGGTGGCGCCCATCAATTGACGATCGTACTTGACTGCGCGGTTGCGTTGCTTTTCAAAGTCGAACGTGGTATCCAGCGCCATTTCTTTGCCAGCAGCCTTTCGGAAAGATTTGGTCCATTTCACTTTGCGTGGATTACGCTTGCGATTGAAATTCTTGTGGCATTTGGAGCGGCAAAACCGGAAAATCTTGCTGTCATTGCGCACAAAAGTGATGCCGTGGCCCGGATACACTGGACTGGAGCAGAAATAGCATGTGTGGATACGCATCTGGAGTCGCTAACGAGTCGAAGCACAAATCGGAAGCGATTGGTTCTTCGTCCACTGCCAAACTTGTCGATTCCTTGTCAACTTTGTGAGCTACCAAACGGAATTGGTTGGTTTCGCGAGGAAGTGGGTATTGTACTGTACCAGACACAGAATGAATTGCACAGTGCAATTCTTTTGTTTGGCAGCTTGAAATGAATTGAGCACTCCTGCAGTAACCGAATTGATTTGCTGTCTAAACCAGTTTTGATTCAGTTTTTGCTGGGCTGGTACCCTGTACCACGAGATTCCCCGAATCCCCTTCAGCATTTTCTTTCTCGTGTTTGGTAGGAAAGATGCAGTACAGTACAGATGCACAAGCCAAACGTCACATGTCTCTACTCCTTTGGGAGTGGAGTTGCAGTGCGAGGGAAACCATCTGCATGCAAACTTGGAGTTTTGGGAGGGAAACCATGAAGTCACTTTCCAACCTAACGTCAACAGGTCAAAGACGGCGCCGAACTTTCATTTTCTTTCTGCTTGTTGCTTCAGACCAAGTGACTAGCTAACACCACCAGTAACATGGCCTCGCGAATCACAGCGTACATGGCCAATGTGGTCCACGCGGTAGCGCTCAACAAACTGCAGATTCTCCAGCCAGGACTGGTCGGGGTCAACCAGGAAGGACGCATTGTCTTTCTCTTGGATTTGGCCAAACAAAAGCCGTCCAGCGTGCATTACGATGAGGTAAGTTTACTGTCCTGTCCTGGATTGAGGAAACGCACCGTGGATGAAAGACTCACTCGTCGGTATTGTGAAGATTGTGGATCTAGGCAATCGTATGCTCATGCCTGGCTTTGTGGACGGCCATGCACATGCACCACAATACTCATTCATTGGCATCGGCATGCATCTGCCTCTGTTGGAGTGGCTCGAGAAGTACACGTTCCCCTACGAAGCCAAATTCTCATGTAACAAACACGCCAAAAAGGTCTACTCTGCTGCTGTCAAGCGGCACTTGTACAACGGCACCACCACGTGCTCCTACTTTGCCACCATCCATCTCGAAGCATGCAAAGTGCTCACAGACATCATCCAAGAAGTCGGCCAGAGAGGCTACATCGGCAAGGTCAACATGGATCGCAACTGCACCGACGAACTCAAGGAAGACACCAACCAGTCACTGCAAGACACTCGCGAGTTTGTGGACTACGTGCTGAAGAAGCAAGACAATCTGTTGACGCCTGTGATCACACCTCGCTTCGTGCCAAGTTGCACGGGTGAGTTGATGGAAGGTCTCGGCAAGATCTCCAAGGAGCACTCTCCTGCGCTTCCCGTACAATCCCACTTGTCGGAGAACCGCGCCGAAGTGAACTGGGTGAAGAGCATGCATCCGGACTGCGATACGTACACGTCGGTGTACGACCACTACGGCTTATTGCACGACCGTTCGTACATGGCGCACTGCATCTGGTGCTCGAAGGGCGAGCGTCACGTGCTGAACGAGCGCGGCACAGCGGTGATCCATTGTCCCAACTCGAACTTTTCATTGAGCAGCGGCGTGTTGAATGTACGTCGACTGTTGGCTGAAGGCGTGAAAGTGGGTCTGGGAACGGATGTGTCTGGCGGTTATTCGACGTCGATGCTGGATGCGATTCGCCAGGCGGTGATCGCATCGAAGTTGGTGTCGATTGGCAACGGGAGTGCGAACGAAGAAGATGACGGCGAGTTCGAGCCGTTGTCGTATTCGGAGGCGTTCTATCTGGCGACGCTTGGTGGTGCGGAAGCGTTGGGTCTTGGTGATGTGATTGGCAACTTTGCGGTTGGCAAGGAGTTCGACGCGCTTGTGGTGAGTCCGTATCCGGACAACAGTCCAATCGACGAGGGCCACGAAGAGGATGTGCTGCAGGTGTTCCAGAAGTTTTTGTTTCTGGGGGACGACCGCAACATCGAGCGCATCTTTGTCAAGGGAAGACTCGTCAAGAAGTCATAGAGGTTTCAGTATGTAGCTGATCGAGCTGCGTTGCGGATAATTTTATGAGTCTGTTTTTGATCTGTGGAAAGGATGAAGGTCGAGTGAGGCGTTTGAAGGCGTGATGGAATCGTGCATGAAGTCGCAAATGGTCGAGCTTCTTGAGACACCGTTTGGTAAATCACATTGTGGCTAACACGGTTCGCATTCACCAACCAGTGGCGACTCTTGACCGAACTCTCTCCTGAGAAACTCGAACCAGATGTCCATTCAATAACGGAACGAGTGATTTCGTTGCTTTGTGAGGTGCAATGAATGCCAGTCAATTGCCCATGGGGTCCATCTATTCAGGAAGTTCATTCGAGTAGGACTTGTTGTCGTGGCGAGCTATGATATGATGAGAAATAGCAGAAGGTCGTGAATGCAATTGAACACAAGCACACGCTTTTGGCTTGAATGTGACTCGGCACTGACGTTCACTATGAACGGAGCATCAACAGCCTACAGCGAGTGGCACCATCCAGTCCATTTGAAGATCTTGAACCTGAACATGCACTTCTAAGCACGACCTGTCTGTGCCTACCGCCAAATTCGCATTCAGTGCTCGGTTCGGCACTTCTCGACCTCTTCTGAGGTTTGCGTGCTTGTCTCTCGTTAGTTCAAGTGCAGACCTGGCTTTTGCCCGTGACTTGATTTCACTATACAGTGGGGCGAACCCAACAACCTTTCAGGAGACGAAAGCGCCCAGTCCCAGCCATTCCCTTCCCAAACGCCTGGTCCCAGATCCTTGGGTTTCGTTGGTGTTTTTGCCTACAGTACGGCGCCAAGACAGCCTGTAAACTGGTCCACCTGGGTTTCATGTCTGAATCGGCTGAATGTGAATGCGAATGGGGGGTAGACAGGGCAACAAGATCCGCTCGGCCACAAAAAGTCGGTGAATGGTAGGAAGTCGAAAGCGATTCGCTGTCAGCTGGAGCGATTAGGTGCGTCTCCCATTGTCAGCGTCTCAGCCTTGACCAAGTTACTGCTTCATGTCTGCACTGGATCGATCACCTTGGAGATGGTGTAACCTGTGATTACGACTGGGGATTTGCATGCAGGTGACCAAAGGATCCATCCTCTCGATCCCATTCTCAAAAAGTCCAAGAGACCACCAAGTGCAGACCGAATGGAGCGAATCACTGCCTACAAAGCTAACGTGGTGCACTGCACTGCGCTCGACCACCTCGAGATTCTTCAACCTGGCCTGGTCGGGGTCGACCCAAAAGGTTGTATTGTGTTTGTACTGGATCTGGCCAAACAAGACGCTTCCAGTGTGCACTATGACGAACTTGTTGATCTGGGCAGCCGTCTGATAATGCCTGGCTTTGTGGACGGCCATGCACATGCACCACAATACTCATTCATTGGCATCGGCATGCATTTGCCATTGCTGCAATGGCTCGAGAAGTACACGTTCCCTTATGAAGCCAAGTTTGCCGACCCAAAGCACGCTCAAGCTATCTACTCCAACGCCGTCAAGCGGCACTTGTACAACGGCACCACCACGTGCTCCTACTTTGCCACCATCCATCTCGAAGCATGCAAAGTGCTCACAGACATCATCCAAGAAGTCGGCCAGAGAGGCTACATCGGCAAGGTCAACATGGATCGCAACTGCACCGACGAACTCAAGGAAGACACCAACCAGTCACTGCAAGACACTCGCGAGTTTGTGGACTACGTGCTGAAGAAGCAAGACAATCTGTTGACGCCTGTGATCACACCTCGCTTCGTGCCAAGTTGCACGGGTGAGTTGATGGAAGGTCTCGGCAAGATCTCCAAGGAGCACTCTCCTGCGCTTCCCGTACAATCCCACTTGTCGGAGAACCGCGCCGAAGTGAACTGGGTGAAGAGCATGCATCCGGACTGCGATACGTACACGTCGGTGTACGACCACTACGGCTTATTGCACGACCGTTCGTACATGGCGCACTGCATCTGGTGCTCGAAGGGCGAGCGTCACGTGCTGAACGAGCGCGGCACAGCGGTGATCCATTGTCCCAACTCGAACTTTTCATTGAGCAGCGGCGTGTTGAATGTACGTCGACTGTTGGCTGAAGGCGTGAAAGTGGGTCTGGGAACGGATGTGTCTGGCGGTTATTCGACGTCGATGCTGGATGCGATTCGCCAGGCGGTGATCGCATCGAAGTTGGTGTCGATTGGCAACGGGAGTGCGAACGAAGAAGATGACGGCGAGTTCGAGCCGTTGTCGTATTCGGAGGCGTTCTATCTGGCGACGCTTGGTGGTGCGGAAGCGTTGGGTCTTGGTGATGTGATTGGCAACTTTGCGGTTGGCAAGGAGTTCGACGCGCTTGTGGTGAGTCCGTATCCGGACAACAGTCCAATCGACGAGGGCCACGAAGAGGATGTGCTGCAGGTGTTCCAGAAGTTTTTGTTTCTGGGGGACGACCGCAACATCGAGCGCATCTTTGTCAAGGGAAGACTCGTCAAGAAGGAATAGACTGTATATTGCCTTTATTGTTGTGTTCTCTGCGATATCATCATCATATTATTATTGGTCTTTTGATTTGGTGCGTTCTAGTGGTTGCT
This sequence comes from Paralagenidium karlingii, assembly GCA_027475765.1. NCBI lineage: Eukaryota > Oomycota > Peronosporomycetes > Paralagenidium > Paralagenidium karlingii. The sequence goes on from JAMFLO010000193.1 coordinate 58,157, forward strand.
GGGGTTAACCTTAGGAGCGATGAGACTTGATGCAATCAAAGCTGAAAAGTTGCACGACAACGGTGGGACGACGCGGAGTTTGACGCCGCCAACGAGCGGTGAGACAAGATTTGGTGCGTTGCGTCAACCATTATGACAGGGTGGCAAGCAGTAAAGTCAATGCACCCAAAAAATCATTGCAAGTTTCTATCAGATGAGTGCTACGACGTCATATCCAAGGTGCGAGTTAGAAGCTCTTACCCACGCATCATCGGGTCATCAGTCCTTCTGTCACATGAAGTGATCGGCATGAGCGCTCTCAGCACTCAAACGACGAGAGCGAAGAAGGATGTTTGGTCAACAAAGTCCGAGACTTATACAGTAATGAATGGTCTTCAAACCAAGCGATGGATGTTCCTGTCATGGCCATGCAGCATTACAAGAAGTGTGCCATCTGATCTCGTCTCACCCTCTTGAGCTGAAAATTTCCCCACTTCACAAAGTAACGCTCGCTGATTGGTCGAAACTCGCTTTTCCCTCTGGCTATTGCTGGGTTGCCCAAGCTGACAGAAACAGCAAGACGAGAGAAGCGAGTGACGCAAGAAAACCAGCAACAAGACGAAGCGAGCTGAGAGATGAAGATGACACGAACAACTGCGCTGCTTCTGGCCATCTCTTTGGCGCTCTGCCAGGTTCACGCCAAGTCCAAGCTGCCCACGGACTGCAAGAAACTGGACGATCTCACGCCCTGCCAGAACCAGGCTGGCCAAGAATCGCGGTGCATGAATCATCACTGTGAAGACAGTACGGCGCTTGCGGCCTGCTTCAACAAGACCGAGGGCGCGTATTGCTACGATTTGTGCGGCAAGGGCTGCTCCGGTGGAGCCGGGTACTGCTACAAGATCTATGATCCCAGTTTTCTCATCTGTACGAACCCGAACGACCGCGTGCAGTACATGAACGAGAAGTTGACCTGCACAGCCAGCAATATGACCGATGGGAGCCCCTGCGAGCATCTTTCCTGTGTGTATGGTGGTAAATCCGACAAAGACCCAGCCGTATACGTGAGCATCATGAGCAATTGCAGCAGCAAAGTCTGTCTGGCGCCGAAAGATGATGCGTGTCTGGGCAAACAGGATGGTGATTCGTGCAATCCGTACCAGGAGGCAGGCTTTGGCAAGCAGAAAAGCGATGACTACTATGAACAGGCCTACATCACCAAGTACCATGGTGGAAAATGTGCCAAAAAAGACGAATCGACGTCGGATTTAACGTGCTTTGACGCCGACGCCGAACAGGCCAAAGAGTACAAAGGAGGCGCCAGTAATGTGCAGAGTCGAGGAGCTAGTGCTTTTGTGCCCAAGGCAACAACGCTGTCGATGGCTATGACTGCTCTCTCCCTAGCGGTCGCCTTTATGTGAGAGAGCTTGCTCGCTCAGTTTTATGCATTACAAATGAAGAGAATACCACTTTCTTTCCCAATGGGGTTGTTGAATGAAAAGGCGGCAAGCAAAAGAGAAAAAGAAGGGAATAGGAATGCAGAGCTGTTGGTCTAATTACGGTCATTTTCAGTGGTGAAAGAAGCCGAGAATATCCTTGATGAGAATGTTCCACACAATCTGCACCGCGACTTCCGCGACAATCAACCAGATGACGATCCATTCCAGTTTGGTGTCGTGTTGGTGAGCAAGCTGTTGACTAAGAACGTCCAGTCTGCCGTTCAAACACACCACAAGACATCAGTCCCTTTGCTCACAATAGCATCAAATGTCATCATGGCATGGTATAACATACAACTCCCGCAGAATGTCCAGACGCGTGTTCAGAATCTGCACTCGGTTGTCCACATCGAGGTACTTGAGCATTTTCCGATACAAGGGTTCGTACTCGTCGTCTTCCCAGAAAAAATCTGGCTCGTCCAGCATGTCCGAGTTGAGATTCACGTCGTTGCGTTCAATGAACAGTCGTCCAATGAGCTTGGAAATGTCGTTCTGAGAGTACTTGATGGATCCGGTTGCGGCGAGATTCTGTGGCACATGCTTTGTTTTCTGGATGGTTTCTTCTACCCGTTCTTCAAAAACATCCAACTTGGCAGATTGAGCCATGGCGAACGAGATTGCGAGTTTCTCGGACGCCAGATTACTGCTCAACGTGATGGCATCGTTCTGCACGCGACTGGATTCGCCGTAAGTGTAGTCCATGTCTTCGACCTCGATTTGCTTGACCGGACCGGTGCAAAACGGTGCCAAAGCTCGTAAATGCTCCTGCTCTTCCGCACGTGACAACCCCCAAAACACGGTACATCCGGTGCTGCAGAACCATCAAGGGCCGTTAGCATCCAACACGTTAGCTGAGGTGATCGGGGCACTCACGCGAAATAAAATACATCCTTTTGACGATATGCCAACGGGACAATTGAATCTCTGAACACAAAGACATCAGCAGGAACAGTCAGACCATTCGCTTCACCAATTCGAATATGAGCAACAGGCATTACCCGTCTTCCACGAGCGGCGCACAACTTGAATGAATCACTCCCATATACATTTTGTGGGTCCATCCATCAGGATTCAACTCTCCACCAGGCAATTGCCCGGTTTCAATACGTTCCAGCCACTTGAGAAACTTGTACAATTGCAATTGATCACACGTGCAATAGGCCGACACTCGAAGCTTTTGAATGCTGGGCGGTTCTCTCAGATGCTTCTTAATGCTTCGCATTCTGGATCTTCTAGTGAATCGATTCACATTAGACGGAGGAGGAGAAGTCTAACACATCAAGTACTCGATGGTCATCCACACATCTGGCAACACAGGCCAGGAGTAATCGAACAAGCATTCTACCGTCCGGCGGCTCTTGATGAGCTTGTTGGAGTTGTTGAAGCCTCGCCAGTTGGCTCGAGGGATCTGCCTCGCTGGCGGATAGTCATATCTGTGCGCATCTTCATCATCATCATCGTCATCGTCATCACTTGACAGCTGCGCGTATCGCTCGTCTCCACGGCCATCATAAAACTGTTGGTTTTGACGTTGTTGTTGCATCGGTGGCACCTCTACAAATCTGCCGAGTCAGAAAGAGAGTTGGTCGCAATCCAACGCGAACTCAACGCACCGTCTCTTCCTTCGTGATCGTACAACACGGAATCCGAGTTGTAATGCGCCGCTGATGGAAGAAGCGGCGAGTTCTCGCCGACCATTTCTTGGCTCTTGCCCATTGTGGTTGTTGGGTTGTTCCAATCAACCCCCAAACGCTCTGGCTGGATCCTGACTCTATGATTGGACAAAAAACAGATTCACTCTTGCGTTGCGCATGCACACCATAAGAAGGCCAGTCTGTCGCTTCGCGACGCGAATCAAACAACCATCCATCCGCTACTGCATTCACTCACTATACTGCTCACCAGCAGAGCCACTCACACTCACGCATACTTCTTCTTGACCAAGATTGTGAGTTCTGCGACGTCTCCCGAGGGACATTCACTGGTATCCAGAGCGTGATGTCGTATCCAGAGCGTGATGTCGTGGGTGGGTGCGCGTTGATCATCCCAACTATGTCCACCAAATGTCCATTTGCTTTATCTCTCTCTTTCTCTCACGTAGCTTTGCTACAGTGTGACAGCTTCAATTGTACGCCTGCGCACACAACAGCTCAAACTCTGACTGAAGATGCTTTCGAAACGAAGTGATGGCCACTTGATCAATGGACGCATTGATCTCTTCTCGTGCCTGACCCTGACCGCATTTCTTCGCGTACAGCAGGCAGGCTACACCGCAGTCAAAGCCACTAAACTGATGTTGATTCGTGATCGCACTCACGCTCTTGCGCGACCACGTCTTATACCGACCATAGCAAGTGTCGAGCCACTCAATCAGATGGCGCGGAATGCTTCGAAAGGACAAGCGATGCTGACGAGACGCTGGAAGACCCATGGGTTCAAACAATTGCAGCTCTGGGTGTGGTCGAAACTGCACGCGGAATAAATTCCAGTGAATGCGGCCGACGTTGCCCACAAACACCAGAGGCTTGAGACTGGCGTAGTCAATGCGGCGACCAAGAATATCACACACTTGGCTTCGTTCACCACGGAGACTGAAATGCAGAAAATCGGTCGGCAAAAAGTGCACGTCGGGATACATAGTAGCCAGTCGCCAGAGCATTAAGTCGATGAATGTGCTTGTCAGCCAGCTCGTCTCGTCCACGTAATCCTCACGCTGACAAACTGCACTCTGTAACAAGCCTAGCCGCAGACTTAGTCGCGAAGAGGAAGCAGAAGAGCTGTTGGTAGATTTGACATTGGTTCCACAGGCTTTTGGTGAGCACAATCTGGATGCCACACATAGACTAATCGAGGCAAGAACAGCAACAGCATGATGGTGAGCGTAACCGTCATGTACACCACACTCTAATGCAGTATTTGCCAACCTCTTGCGGCGTTTGTGTCGTCTAATCGGCGAAGCAAAGCCTGTTTCGACTCGTGCGGGAATCGAGCCGTCGTCGTCTGTGGGAGATGGTCGGGGTGAGCGGGTTGAAGTGTCGAAGTCGTCTGCTTGGTAGTCACAGCCGCAGTCTTCTGGCCAGCAGATTGACCGACTCGGCGACGCCTTGGACATCTGCATCTGCATCTGCACCTGCTTTCGCTTCTTGGAGCTTCGCAATTGCATCGCAGAACGCTTGAGAACCAAGTGTCGATCTCTTGCCGTCTTCAACCAAATCGACTTGTGGCCGTGCCCAATCGTCTGGCTCGTTGGAACCTTGGCTTTTCTGCAATTGACTTGCGTTCAGTATGGCGCAGAAAGGATTGGGGGTTGCGTTTGCCCATGGGTTTCTTTCCGTTTCTTTTTTTCCTTTTTGTGTGCCCTTTGCTTCTCCAGTAAAAAGAAGATAAGGGGGCTACTATTTTGGATTCTCCAGAAATACCATTTGCACAATATTACCAGTTTGAACGCAATATTTACAAATGCACTACTTGCGGTATTTCAGCCAATCAGCACGCAAGTTGAAGGAGGAAATCAGATCAGATGCTGTCAGATATCACCTCGCTATGGAGAACCCAGCGCCTGAAGGCTGGGTTTGGCCAGCACTCTGAACAGATGGGTCTCCAACACAAAATGTCAGAAGGTCATGCACGACCCATCCAAAGCGTTTGTGCACGTTCACAAACAACAGCAACAGCGAAATGCCCTCGAGTGAAACGTGTTGTCACGCTTGGTGGACTCGTTCTTGTCGCGAAGCTCGAAGTAATTTTCGCAGTTGAACTGTGTAATGTCACAAACATATAGAAGTCTACTGTCCAGTCAAGATGACAGCAAGTCTGTTGCTCCGTCTGTATCCACTTAATGTGAATGATGCGCTCAAACGCTTCGGCGCACTCGAACAGGGCGATGCGTTCCGTTAGGTGCAGCAGGATAAGCACTTTGTGAAGAAACTTGAGTTGCGAATGACTCCTGAGCAGCCGAAAATTCCCGACTAGACTCACCAAGTTGTTCGGCGCTATGTATCGTACAGAATGTGTTCGGCTTCCGAACCACAATGGGGGTCTCGTGTCCGTTGTGTCTGCAACTTTGCTGCCGTCTCCTATTATAATCCAATCTTAGGCTTGTTTACTCCTGAATCTCTTTCATGATACCGGTTCTCATGCGAGGCTCTCCCACAACCTGCACACCACTCCGATCGTATCTTTGAAAGACTTTTTCAAACTCAAATCACAGAGTGATGGCCCTTTCGAAAGGATTTGTGATGGAACTTTCCCAGCCACCACAATGGCATACACAATAAGGTTGCAATAGAGGAAGCGTGTTGTTCAGCGAACAACAGGCGACGAAGCCACAGAAAAAACTGGGAAGATGGTAAAGAGCTTGTTGAGAAGGTTAACTTGGAAAAGGAAAGCTGGAAAGTGTCTCGAAGTTGTCTGTGTTTCAGCAAGCAGACACCGTGAAAACAATCTATAACTAGCACAGATCTCCAAAGTTCTTCAAATGGCATCGTTCAACACCACCAGATGCGCAACATCTCAATGCAGCATACACGTCATATAGTGCTTCAGATATCTCTGTTACTGGTTCCAAGCAACATTACGAAGAGTTGCAGAAAGCCTCAAGGAGTTTTAGAGTGTGACTTGAAGGTACACAAAGCAGGAGTTTAATTATGGGTTTAGGACGTGCCGGACAGGAGTTTCAACTTCTGTTCTACGTCAACAGTATCTTGTAGGTTTTAGTGAGGTTTTGAGGTTATGGTGAGGTTTTACTTGAAGGGACACGCCCCTTG
>JAMFLO010000194.1:0-24247 GCA_027475765.1 Paralagenidium karlingii
CTGACATCTCATGAGACTGTTGGGTTGTTTGTATAACATATCAGATAGACAAACCTCACTTATTATCCTTTTAGGAAAATATCCACTTCGTCACACTTCAGTGGTGATTCTCAACCAAACAGTTCCGATGCAACATCAGTGCCAAAACCAAACGAACCATGTGCAGCTTCCGGGAGGTGTGTATCGCAGCCACTGCCAATTCCGATTCCAGAGTCACCGAAGTGTGTAAGGTGGCTTTCGTAATGTTCAAATTGCTTGGACGTGCCAAAGCTTGGGCTTAAGGGAGACGAATGTCAGAGCCGTTGCCATTTGCGACATACAAGGACTTCATCAATGGAATAGTGGAGGCCTTTCACCCTCCAAGAGTGAGTTTCGCATGCTTCAGCGCTTGCTCCAGGTCTCCCAAGGACGTCGCGACTTCCACATCTATTGTCAGGAAGTTCGCTTCCTTGTGGCCAACATTACTGAAAAACTGGTTGACATGGCTACCATAGTCTCCGTGTTCATGTCCGATCTGGTCCTGTGCGGACTCAGATGTTCCGTAAGTACCCCAAGACTCTCGAAGAAGCCATTCTCGTCTCGAAGACTTCTCCATGCGTCAGGCCCGTCGTTTTGGCTCCGCACCTCCGACACGCCAACGAGAGGAGCGCGTGCAAGAAATAGTGGTCCGGAACCAATGGATATTTGTACCTGTTGATGCCCAACAACAACGACGTCCTTCCCAGTCTCGTCGTCCCAACCAATCCCATAACTTTTCCAAGATCCGCTGTCACCTCTGTCAGCGTCTTGGACACTATGATGCCGATTGTCGCGCTTCGTCGACAGCCCCTCGGCAGCAGCACCCGAACAACGCTCCCCGTCGTGTTGAATTCAACACGACGAAAGCGGAAAAGACTGAGGACCCGATAAAGCATTACTTGAGGCTAAAATCCGACTCATGACCCATTTCTTAAGTAGGATTAATGGCATTCATTTTCCTAGGGGAGTTAACGTGGCCTTGTGGACCACATCAGTTTGTCGTCAGAATCTGATTCCCCTCTGACCAGGATGGCGTTTGTTTGGTACAGCACCATGACTCGTGGTGCTGCAACTCCCTGGACATGGCAGCGGACAGAGGAAAAGTGATGAATTGGTGTTTCGCCGCTGCTCGGTTGTATAGGTTGACCGTGTCGCGAAAGTGAGACCTGAGCTTGTGGTTCGCAATGTATGCAGATTTGGCAGGTGATGAGGTAGAACAAATGAAACGCGTTCGAGGTGGGGACATCGCATTGATCGTTCAAGACTGTTTCAACGTTGTCGGGTGTCAAGTTCACCTTCCAACTCCTAGTGAGTGAATAAAGCAACTGCCAACGGTGAGTCCTCCCTTGCTGGATTACCCAAAGTCACTGATTCTCGTGTAGATCCAAACAGGTGCATGCGTCTAAATCCATCCACACATTTGCGCGATATCGCCAGCTATTCCACATATTTTGTGGTGTTGATAATCCATTGGCAGCGTCCTAGACAGTTGCGCTTGCAGTCACCTGGTCACTCTGGTCGCCTCAAGAGTGGTGGGGAGCAGTAGACTGGAGTCGTCATTGACCCGATGCAGTTGATGTCATTGGGTTCGACAGCCTGACGTGCAAATTCGAAAGCCTTTGGGATTACGCGGGACAGAGAAACCTTTGACGAGTGACTTTGGTGCTGTGGACAAGGCAGTGTGCAATTGTTTTAACAACTCTGTGTGGACCATCCTCAGAATCAATCCAGTGCAGAAGAACAACACCGTGCTCCAGCTCCCCATTCGCGTCTAAGATACCACGATGAATGATCATATACCTCACCAAATCCAATTTCACGCAGGCACCAAGTCCCGCTGTTCGAGGCTCTTGGGAGTACAGACTCTTGTCCAGCGTTATTCGCATGTCTGCTTTGATTCTGACTACTCCGTACTGGTTTGTGCTTTGAATTGGTCTAATCCATACAATCCCATCGTCCTCTGAAAGCCGTCAGTGGATCTCTTCTAGATCGCATGGCGTCTCTGAACGGTTATTGTATGCACGGGGGGCAAGCACGACCCATGCTCAAGACGGTGCGTTTGAGCTCAGTGGTGCTCATGAATCATTCCGTGTTGGGTTGGTAGCCTTTGAGCTAGAGAGTGAAGATCTTCTGGACTCTGCGGAAGGTCCATTGAACTGCCGCTTGCCGCACACCAGTATCTGTCCCGCTACTGGGCACTTTGAGCTGCAGCTCACGCATAGCTTCGTTTATTCTTTTTAGAAGGGACCTGCGACAGGTCCGTCGCCGACGGCGCCTTTTTGTTTTTAAATGCGCTGACGGTCTCTTCTCACCAAGTTCTGGGCAGATGACGGCATTCACGAAGAGACGCATCGGTTGATGATGCAGAAAGCTATGCTTTGTCATTCTGTACCGGCAACCAAGGTTGATGGTGAATGAACCCGTGCAGCTCCTCAAGCAAATGAACGGTTCTTGAAGCAAGTATCCCCTCACTGGCCTCCTGTTATGATGGCATTAACCCATCGACGATGGTATGATACACTCCATTGGATCCCATTGAATGCCCAATGAAACGTCTTTCAACGTGAAGAAGCACGGGTGGTCTCCGTGCTTCTTCACGTTGCCATGACACGCTCGTTGTCATCGGGCATTTGAAGTTGCAAAGGAACAGCGTCTCCCTCTCTCACTTTCTCGAAGCTGCGGTACCAGAGTAGCGCAGAAACTTCGGTCGTACAGTTCTATGCAATGGCGTGATCTTTGCCAAGGGCGTGGACTTTCCATGTTTCTCGTGTTGTTTGTTGACGTGGTGTGTTTCAAAAATGATCATCCTCGACCGTTTGTCCACAAGAACCGAGATACAGTCCATAGAACAGCGCCATGCCTTTCGCTGATTTGGTTGTCTGGACGCACCAGGGGAGATCGAACGTTTGACAATAAGAGGAGGCACACACACACACACACACTGTCTTGTTGGTGTGTCTTGCCTGGCTACTAAAGAAGATGTAACACCTCATCTTGCCCATGTCTCTTTGTGCATATGGTGTCCATATCCTGCGTCATTTCATTGTTGCCGTCTCCTTTTTGCTTGCAAAACGGGTGCAACAACTTGTTCCTTTTCTTTTTCTTGGGGTCAAATCAAATCAACCCATGCAAAGCTCTTGCAGATTCCGACATTGTGGAGATCCAGACCCAACGCTTTCCTTCTCAAGTGACCAAAATGTACGATCTGGTTCTGGTCTGCTTTTGGTTGGGTGCTTTGGCGATAGAAACTGACCGATCTAGATGTCACGTAGAGCGACCTTGGAGGCAACCGACTCACCAGCTTTCCGGGAATTCAAGCCGATGGACTTGCTGCGTGGGTGTTGAGTCGTCGCATGGCAGTTCAACCCGATCAACTCGTTTGACGATGTTTTCGTCGTCAACACGCTCACCAGTTTGTACGTTTTGGTGGCGCTTTGATCGTCAACAGTGGGGTTTTCATGTCTCTTTGTCCGCGTTTTCCCAGAGATCTCACAGATCCCAACCTCACTGAGCTCCACGATGTCCGCTTGTCCTCCAACCTCTCAACGCTGTGAGTGCACACCCCACCTTGAGATGTGTCGATTGCTGTGCGCTGGAGCATCTCACGTTTCGACCTCGTCGGCGACAGCATCATCTCGCAAATGGCGATATCTGCAGTGAAGAATCTCGACGCACCAGCATGTACGAAACAGAGCGTTCCACCGTTTGATTGCGGCTGGATCATGACCGGTGATCTAATCGCTTGGCCTGGGTTTAAGATGGCAGCGTGGTGAGCAACATGAGAGTATCTTCTTTGGAGCTTGGGAACTTCTATTTTCCACTGCATCCAATGACTTTGTAAGCTTTGCACCGCCTCTTTTTCGTTTTGGGGGAAAGCGTTTGCCAAAGCCAAATGATGTCCTTTGGCCGTGAAACTGAATGGTACCTGGACAGCAATCGCGACATGGATTTGCCAGATTCCCAAACGGATCCTCGCTGTGAGTCAATTTGTGAGGTGTTCAACAAGACATTTTGGGTCGACGTCGGGCTCTCATCACGCCCTGGTGGTGCCGAGTGTTACAGCATCTTGAACCACACCAACCTCGACTCCATCGACAACATCCCGTTGCCACCGCAAATGGATACCATGTGAGCAAAAGAAACGCTTGTGCTCGTGAACGTGAACGGATACGGAGGGCGCGAGGGTCTGATCGTCATGGTGACTCTGCTGGCCGTTCTTGTTAGGCGGGGGGCGGGGTCTGGGTCCAGGGACCTCTCCAGCAATGAATTCACCGAGTTTCTACCGATTGCCGCGGATCAAACCGACCTTTCAAAAAGTACGCGATCATGAAACCACTGGCCTTGTGCATGTTGGTCGTGACCATTTTCACTCACCATCTAACCCGCCTCGTCAACTTGACGCTGCCAGTGAATCTCAAGAGTTCGTCAGTGACTCCAAACGGGTTGCAACGTTGGCTTGTATCAAATGGCCGTCCCTGACCTGCTTTCCATGCGTTGTTGTGTTCAGGTATCTGCAAGAAAACCTCATCCGCGAGATGTCCGACATCGATTTTCCTGGCTCCCTGCACATTCTGTGAGCCTACCACGCCAAGAAACCTGCTGTTTTGGCAGCAACCAACTTGTTGCAGAGCTTTGTTTTTGTGCTTGGAGATTTGTAAGAAACTTGACGTGAAATCCGATCCGATACTTTGGGATCTCCACTCGAACGTTCCATCAATGGAACCGCGTCAGTGATGACGTGCAAGTGGTGGGAACGTTTCCAGAGATGGCCTACTGTCGAAATGGCGCAAAGCCACAGCGTTTGTCGGTCGTACTTGTCGACATCATTTTGTGTTCTTCCATGTGAGTTGTGGTGACGATTTGGTGCGGGAATGGGGTGGGCGCGGCCCATGCACAACTTGACTGATGAATGACCTTGAGATTAACATTGTCGGTCGCCTTGTCTGTGCGTTCCAACGAACAAGATGACAAATGGCTGCAACTGTATCCACAACCAAACGCATCGATTCATCCAACCCCACCCGATCAACTGCCGCCACAAGGTGGCGACCCGCTAGTTAACGAACCCTCCACGCAGCGTTTTCCCATTTGGACCTTGGTCGTCGTGACGTTGGATCTGCTCCAAGCTAGGGAGCGGGAAGAAGACATTTTGGCCAAAGCAAGGCCACTTGCTGACCAATCTCGTGACCGATTACCGCGCGCACACCGATGCCGACCACGGACGGCAGAATCCGAATCGTCGCTCAATCATTCTCCCACTGACTTGCGATCCTGACATCCTCGCGGCGAGAATTCCTTTGGAGAAAAAACCAAACAACACAGCAATTGATCGGCAAAGGAGTCGCCGGGGAAGAGTATCGTGGCGTCTACCAAAGCCAACCTGTGGCCATCACGCGACTCCCCGACGATCGACGCAAACGCATGTGCTGCCTTGTGGAATAACTGGAGGAAGTCAAACTGATGGGTCGATGGAGCATCCCAACATCGTGACTTTTCTTGGTGTGGCATGGGATTCATGGTACGATATTGCCTGGTGTCCGAGTTCATCGCCCAAGGAGATCTACGAGGTCTGCTGTTGCATTACCCGGCAACCTCGTATGTGCAGGGCTTTGACTTGGACAAACTGCGAATGGTCCAGGAAATCGCCGATGGACTCGCGTATCTGCATTCGATGGAGCGCAAGATCGTGCATCGAGCCCTGAAATCCAAAAGCTTGTTGCTCACCGAACGCTTTCAGGTGAAAATCAGTGACTTTGGGGTGTCCTGTTCGGTCAAAGACCACCGACAGATGACGGTGGGGGTTGGCACTAGCTACTGGATGGCACCTGCGGTCATGACGGGCAAGTAATACAACGAGAAAGCCGACATTTTCTCCTTTGGACTGGTGTCGTCCGAGTTGGACACCCATGTCTATCCGTCCGGGCACGACAAAGTGGATCCTCGCTTTGGCGCCACTAGTGCTCAAGGCGCTGGAGTAGCCTGCAAGCTAACTGACCAGGCACTGTTGCAGCTTGTCGCCAAAGGAGTGATCCACGCGCGGTTATCCAAAGCCGTGCGCCAAAACGCTGTCATCCTCGCGCAGGAATGTCTGGCAATGGACCCCAACAAGCGACCAAGTGCACCAGAGCTCTCCTATCGCCTTCACACGATCATGAACGAGATGGTCGAACCACAAGCCAACGGTGGCAAGCCTCGTCGATCACGTTGTTTACTCTCTGGAGCTTTCGCGGCCTTCAAGTTGCAAAGATCCCTGTCGCCCCAACCATAATCGAACGAATGAGCCCCTCAACAGCTCCACTCCTTTGCCAACTGCATGCCATGCCATTTCGCCCGTCAAACCCGCCACAAAGAAGAGCCGGTCAAACCAGAGTCTTGCAAAAAGGCCAATGTAACGACCACCGTGGACCCTAAGACCTCATCCACCATATTACACACGCACATCCCAAAATCTTCCACTAAATGCCTCCACAAATGAACAAACAAAAGGATCAGTGGCTTGGAGGGGTGCTCGAATGCTCGAATGCTCGAATGGTCGAATTGCAGGTGTTGTATGGTGAGTCGAATACCGTACTACCTGGGCACCAGGCCATTGTAACCATCCGATGAGTCTGTGAGGGTCTGTTCTTCTCCGTGGGATCCATCGACCGGTACTTTGCCTGGTTCAACCTCAACAGAACTTAAACGGTGCCTCCTGATTTGATGGGAGCCTAAATCAGGCCTCGAGAGACTCCTCTTCTCCACCCGCACCCTGATCATTCGTGGAGTACGTGACCTGCCTTTGGTGCTGAAGCTGGTGACAGCGTTGGATGCGGCTGCTCGTCTTCTTCTTCTTCTTCGGCACGTTCGATTTTTTTTTTTTTTTTCTGAATCTTTTTCGTGCTTTGAAGTGTTTGTTTTGAGATGCGGATTCGCCAAAGTCTTGTGTCAGGGCCACCACTCGAGAACAGACGACCAGCGAGTTCAAACGTGAGAGATAGAACACTACACCAGCTGATACTCCCAAATTGCACCCAATATGGCGCTCAACGGCCGCTATCACATTCAGAAAGTGCTCCAGGACGGACTCCATGGACCCATTCTCAAGTGCGAAGACTCTTCCAATGCGCAGCATCCCGTGGCAGTGAAGATTGTATCACTTCTGGATCACCATCGAAGACCATCGTATCACACAAAGATCGGCAACCGGAAGCATGCTGACCATCACCCTCGTCCTAACAACGCATGCAACAACTGCGACCACCAAGCCATGCAAGAGCGTCACGTCATTGAGATTCTTCAGTCGACTTGTGGCCATCCCAACGTGCTCACATTCCATCACATCTACGAGGAGACAGGCGCCATCCACGTGATCGTGATGGAGTTTTGTGCGTGCGGCGATCTCCAAAAACTGATCGATCAACACCCTTCGCGGCGGTTTCCAGAGTCCCAAGCACTTCAATTCTTTGCGCAAATCGTCGCCGGGGTACAGTTTCTCCACGCCAATGACATTGCGCACCGTGATCTGTCGCTCGAGAATGTGCTGGTGACTGACCAAAATGTCTGCAAGATCGGTGACTTTGGACTGAGTGTGCACTCGACGTTGACAAGCCACGAGATGGTTGGCAAACGCTTTTACATGGCACCGGAAGTGGCGTTTGGTGAGGAATATGACCCACAATTGGCCGACTTGTGGTCACTCGGCGTCATCCTGTTCATCATGCTGACCGGTCTGCCACTGGTCGACTTTGGCAGTAGGTGCCTCAGGACTGAAGGAGAGGAGACCAAAGCTTTTGAGCAGCTGCCCAATCGCCACCAAGACGAAGTGAACGCGGTGACCCTAGAGATCGTCAAACGAGATGGCGCGTGCAAGTTGCTGGAGCTCTGGGGACTGGATGACATAGTTTCTTTGACGAGCCAAACCCTGTTGGATGGTCTTTTACAGGTGGTTCCGCGCCAAAGACTAGCTCCTCAAGCCATCTTGGAGGAACTGCAGCTTCAAGAGCACCAAGTGCAAGACTCCATCTACGGACCAGGCAGTTGTGAAGAGAGCAAAGCCGACTATTGCGACCCACAGAGCAACCGCCAGCTGACGCTTGGAGACGACGGGGGTGCCACCGCTTTTGGCCTTCCCATGACTTTCCAACACTAAGGTCTTGAAAGGTCGTGGTCTGATTCCCCGGCATCTGAGTCGGACGGCATGGAGTGGTCCACACGTATGGATCCAGCATCGAAGCGACGTGGATGCACTTCACGTGGGCACCACCTCGTTGTGGCCGCAATGGATCAGCTCGGCAGGGTGATCCCAAACCAGTTCTGTGTGTTGATGAACCTTGTTCTATTGATTTGCTTCCCCATGGCCACGATTTTGATCCACAACGTTTGCCGTTCAACGTCAGTTCGCGCCGGCCGTTGGATATGCCGGAGCACTCGAGAACCTGAAGGTTGCAATGCATCAATAATCGACCCAAGTCCATCGCACATGCTGGCCCGAAACACATCGTTTTCTTTTCTTTTTTATTTGGAAAAGCGGGTCATCATGCAAACGGGCTTGTACCAAAATGATGGCGTGGAGTATCGAGGTGTGGTGACGGTCACTTACGAATGCAACAATAGTTGTACAATGATCATGGGCAAAATGCATCATGCCAGTGAGACAACAGTCACGATGTATTTGACATTTGGCGAGCATCAACGTTGCATCGTATCGTTGCATAGAGTACTCTCATACCGGTGGGGGGACTCAATGCACCAACACGATCGGATCACCCCATAGATTACAACAGACGATCAAAGCATGTTGGCAAAGCATGTTGGCAGGAAAGGATGTCATTCAAGCCTATCAATGGATATATAGTCATACGCTTCTCTTTCTTTCCTCTCTGGTGGTCTCCATCACACCCACGATGGTATTGACATCACTGATGTCATCAGCACGACTTGATTGTCCCAATTGCGTCGTTTTTTACTGTTGATCGATGTCGTCAAGCACTTGCAGAATTGCTTCCGGTCGAAGCCGGTCGCTGGGGACCGCTTGCAACATTCCATCCAGCAACCTGCTGGTCTTCGAAGAAACCATCCACTCGAGACCCCAGAGCTCCAACAGCTTCGATGCGCCGTGCAGTTTGATGATCGTCAGGATCATGTCGTTGATTTCTTTTTGCGCTTTGGTTGCGGTGTGATAGTCGACCAAGGGGGTCCCAGTGATCATAATGAACAGGATGACGCCGAGTGACCACAAGTCGGCCAATTGTGGGTCATATTCCTCACCAAACGCCACTTCCGGTGCCATGTAAAAGCGTTTGCCAACCATCTCGTGGCTTGTCAACGTCGAGTGCACACTCAGTCCAAAGTCACCGATCTTGCAGACATTTTGGTCAGTCACCAGCACATTCTCGAGCGACAGATCACGGTGCGCAATGTCATTGGCGTGGAGAAACTGCACCCCGGCGACGATTTGCGCAAAGAATTGAAGTGCTTGTGGTTCGGGAAATCGTCCGAATGGTTGCCGCTCCAAGAGTTCCTGTAGATCCCCACCACGACAGAATTCCATCACAATGAGTTGGGCAGCGTCATGCTCTTCCAGGTATATTCCGTGGAACTGCAACACGTTTGGGTGAACACCAGCTGCTCGTAGAATTTCAATGATACGGCACTCTTGAGTAGCTTGTTCACAGGCTTTGAGCTGGCCATGGAAAGGATGAAGGTGACCGAGCGACACCACTTTGACCGCAACCATCGCCTGCGCGCTGGTCTGGTCTTGGCACTGTAAGATGGGTCCATGAAGTCCATCTTTGAGCCATTTGTGAGTGGCATAGCGGTCACGGAAGGTCATCCTGGCGGAGCTCCTTTTGGGCCACGGATCTGATCACTGTGGAGGAGGGTTCTTTGGTCCCGATGCGTTCAGCCGTTCAGCCTTGCGACACTCTTTCACAATTGACGCAGCACCGTGGCACTGTCGAGTAACCTACAAAGATCTTTCACAGACTTCCCCTGAACCACTTGGACACCACCTTCGCCCAGCCACTTTGGTACACGCTTGAGCTCCAGCAACAGAGAAAACGTCGAAGGTCGACAGGACTCATCGACTGGAGCCTGCATGACTGGGTCTGGGTCTGGGTCAGGTCGCAGTTGGGGTCGACTCGATGCACCACTGAGGTGAGCCCAACCCACGAAGACCGTTTCATCAGTGAGCTATGTACTCCATACCTACCCATGGTAGTATGTAGCATGTAGCAAGGTGGTCGGCGTTGATTCCTCCTGCCACATCCCATTGGCAAGACGCTCGATGGCGTCTTCTCATTGACAACTGCAAGAGCACCTCACCCTGCCATGGATCCGCGGGGTGATTTGAATTGCTGTACAGTAGAACCTCCATGATGGAGACGGCATCAGGGTCCACCACCCACCAATGGCTCCAACGAGCTAAATTCTTTGCGGGCGATACAGTACAGAACGAAGTTTGGCTCGGTGCCACTGAGCTTCGTAGGTTTCTTGGTGCTCCAGTATTAAAATGACCTCCAGGAAGCTTCGCGACGGCTCGTCGGCGAGGTACTAAAGTATGGATGGATGTGGTAGATGCATGTACATGATCGGACTGCTTGCGCGAGTCTTTGCAACTTCCTCGAGCAACACTAGTACTACCTGGCGCTTCAGTTCACCAGACAGACAAGCGAACGCCTAAAGCCTCGCATCGGTGCTCCACGGGTTCCAAGTGGGTGTATGTCGCCAGGAACTTCTTGGGTTCATAATCCCTTTGGAGAAACACTGAGCAGAAGGTGGGAAACATCTTTCTTGGTTGTGCAGAACCCGATCGTGTGAGGGTCTTTTTCCCCTCAGTGAACTGGGCATTAGCTCATCATGGCGTTGGTGGAGTGTTGTAGGAGCATTTCTCGTTTTGCGCACGTTCGCGCATCCAACGAGGACATAAACTCCAAGACGACAAAATCTTGGTCCAGTTGCTCCAGAAGGTGCTCAGAGTGATGACACGCTCTCCCATGTGTAAACCCTCCACTAGTACAAGCACCTCGGTCGGTGGCTCCGACTGATTCAAACAACACCAACCGAGTAGATGCCCACCCAAGGAGCCGATCGAATGGGTTAAGTTGCTCTCGTGCTCTGTCGAGCAGCGCAGTGCTACCAAGTCTTCTCGTTTCCACCACTAACGATCAATCGATCACCGCCTCCAATGCAGTAGCACCAGCAAGCAGCAAGTGTGCTGCAAGTGCACACGCATCAATGCCAGCGACCCAAAAGCCTCAGTCTGTTCAACTGAATGGCAATTGTATTTGTTTCAAGTGCACGAACGTCAAGTCCAATGCTTGTGGGCCACTGTCCGTCTGTGGAAGAGTTTGTCTCTCTATTGTGTCTACGTAGACAACAACCACTGGACAGATCGCTGGAATCGTTGCACTGTTTCGCGGTGTGCACCAGAATCGCCGCGTTCGTCACACGCTGGGATACATCGGAAATGCATCGAGACCGAGCCGTTCGGCAACACGTAGAGAATTGTCTCCAGACGCGCCCAAAAGAAAAAAACAGAGCCATTTCGACAATCCCGTCACGTCGCTGGATGCAGGGGCTCAAAGAGGACGCTGCATCCAACGACGCAGGTATCGAATGCCCCACTTCATTGCTGGTGGTGCTGAGCCATTGCGCTTTTGGGGGTCGTGTTCATCATGGTTTTTAGCCGTTCCGCTGCTGCGAGATGGTATTCACGACCCAAGATCAACATTTGTATTTGGCAAACCACATAAACCACCGTAAGCGACTCGTTTCTCCGTTGGACCCATTCTGTTTGATGGCAGACGCTGCATCCAAACGTACCTGGCAAACCACCGCGGTCTCTTCACTTCACACTTGGCCAGCATTCACAGTCACAAAGCTGCAAAACCAGCATTTGCTGAAGAATCTCAAGATTCGGTCATACAACCTTCCAACCAAGCAATTCGCGGGGCATTCAGGGAATGTACGGGTCCCTGCGTCAAATGGCATGGTGAAAGTGGGTGGACTAGCAAATCACATCCAATCTTCTGCGGTGTCGTTGAAAGAACGCTGATCCTGCAATGAACTGCTGCGATTGATTGTCGACATGATTTGGTCACGGACTCGAATGGGTCTAGTGCTTGGAGAATACGAGTTGCCGTTAATTCCCCTTGCCAAAAGACCCGTAAGACTGTACAGATGGTTGGTATGGCACATTCTCCAATGGATTCTTCCGCCTTGTTACCATACAGGGACAGGCACAATGACCCAGTCAAACTGCAAAAAATGGTGCACGCACTACACCGCCCAGGAAACCACGTGGATTAGCCTTCGATGCAGCCACCACTTTGATTCACTGGTGCCCAACTTGTTCTCTTGCAACCAAGCAGATCCGCGCTTTTGAAACGAACCGCCGGTGCTGATGGAAAGGAAGCAGTAGGAGATGGAAGACCAATGGACACCAGGTATTGCGACCTGTTGTCGTCCAAAGAAGCTAGAGGCGCTCCGCTGTCAGAGTCGGGAATGCCCGGCAGGATCTCGTACACACTGCATGCCGTCATGACGGAGATGGATCAGGATCAAGCCACTATCGGACATGCCCAGCAGCTCGCCGATTGTCGCGTTTTCGACCGTCAAGGCCATGTGCACGATGCAAACAATCGCTAACAACCGGATCAACAACCGCTGCTTGTTGTTGATGAATCATCAAGTCGCCCCGCTTCCCCTAAAACGAACAAAAAGATCTGACGGCGACCTGCATATATATGCAGAGCAGCCAGTCATCAACCTCGCCACTGGGGGAGCCAGACAACCAAGTGCCATAACGTCGCCAGTTACTTCCCCATGAAGAATCCTCCACGAAGCCATATCCGGAGCAAAACGATCGCAGACGAACATGCCAGAAGCCAGCTCGTTGGGTATACGTCACGCGCCAGGTGAATGAATACCCGCGCAGAGCGGTGTCTCCTCCTCGACCCCAGGCCTCCTACGCGTCAACAAGGTCACCTATTCAAGGTGTTTCAACCGTGAGGCACAGCGTTGAAAATGAACCGGGAAGCACAGGGCCAAAGGCACCCAACCCAACTCTGGCGCTCGTTTTGCCATGACCTGCAGCAAGAAAGAAGACGAAGAATGATGTTCCGTTTACGCGCCGTTGATGGGCAGGCAGTAGCCAAGGCACACCACACCACTTGAACCAAACAACCCAAGTCGACGGTTGACGGTTCGACGGTTGAACTGAACTCACGGTGAAGAAAGAACGTTGAACGCATCTCCCAACCAAGAGGCCTGCGCCAATTCGCCCCTCCAAGCCAGTTCACGCGGATCGAGAGACCCGCCCAATTCCCTTCCAAGCTCTGGTTGATGCGGCACCAAGACATTTGGGGGCCATGAGGATGCCCAAGTCAGGCAGGCAGGCACAGGGCGCAGCTCTGGACGTGTGTGTTGATCCCTTTCGCACACAGGGGGTCTGCATGGCACCTGAGCTCTTCAAGAAGAGCAGCTAGCTTGTCGTTCCAAACCTCCGACAAAGAAAAGCCGGGCAAGCCACCCACTCAACGGGGGGGAGAAGAATCGTGAAGGGGTTGACCCCAAGACCCTCATCCACCTCGTTACACACGCACATCCCGATTCCACGAACGCCTCCACAAACCAACGAAAGACAGGATCGTTTGGCTGGGCGGGGGGGGGGGCGAGGGCGGGGGCGGGGAGTTCTTGAGCGTTTTCGAATGCTTGCATTTGTACGTATGTACCAAACCCGATGATGATGTTGGCATCCAACGAGTGCTGGTGCCACCATCCGATGAGTCTTGGCAGGTGGAGCAGCTTTCTTCCAATTTGAAGTGGGTGGGTGGCTCTCGCAACCCTTTTGAGCCGTTTTCCATGGAAGGGATCAGGTCAAAGACTTGACCTGATCCCAAGTCCACGAGCTGCGAGTCGGCACTTCCTGTGGCCCTGGAGCGAAGCGTGTCACCTCTTCCTCCGCCTCCTCCGCCTTCTCCGCCTCCGCTTCCTTCTCCTCCCCCTTCCCCACGTTGGTTTTTATTTGGAACACTGGCGATCCGCGTGACCTATGCTGCTTGAGGATGATGCCAATCGGATGGACCATCATCGCACGCCACTAGAGAGACTGGCTGGGATTCACCGGGCGAGTCAAGTCACTTGGGTGCTTTCGTCTTGTGCTGTTGCTGCTTGTTGTTCTTCTCCAAGACGTTCGATTTTGGAATTTTGGAATCGACCTGGTCAACGATCAGACATAGTACTTCGCGCTTGATGGAAGAGATTCACCAAAGTCTTGTGTCTGGCTCGCCCTTGCACCAGTGAAAACCGTGTTGTTGGTCATTCATTTTGTGGGTTTTTCCAAGCAAAGGTCAAGCCGCGGAGACCAGCTGGTGCCCAACCGAAAGATATGGCGCTCAGCGGCCGCTACCAGATTCACAAATGGCTCAAAGACGGACTCTATGGACCCATCCTGCAGTGCCAAGACTTGCTAAACGGTCACCAAATGGTCGCCGTCAAAATTGTCTCTCTGCTTGAACGCCATCGTACGCCAGTTCTGCCGCCAAGAACAGCCAGCGCCACCAATCCCAAGTATCACGAGTCTTGCCAGGATCCCGGCAACTCGTACAACACCACGCACAACTTTATCTGCGACCAAGCAGCGCAGGAACGTCACATCATTGAGATTCTTCAGTCGACTTGTGGCCATCCCAATGTGCTGCACTTTCATCAGATGTACGAAGAAGAAAAAGGTACTGCGCAACTGATCGTCATGGAATTCTGCAGTGGTGGGGATCTACAGGAACTCTTGGAGCGACAACCTTCGAGGCGGTTTCCAGAGTCCCAAGCACTTCAATTCTTTGCGCAAATCGTCGCCGGGGTGCAGTTTCTCCACGCCAATGACATTGCGCACCGTGATCTGTCGCTCGAGAATGTGCTGGTGACTGACCAAAATGTCTGCAAGATCGGTGACTTTGGACTGAGTGTGCACTCGACGTTGACAAGCCACGAGATGGTTGGCAAACGCTTTTACATGGCCCCGGAAGTGGCGTTTGGGGAGGAATATGACCCACAATTGGCCGATTTGTGGTCACTCGGGATCATTTTGTTTCTCATGTTGACGGGACTACCGCTGGTCGACTTTGATCGTGTCAAACGCTGTCCAGCCACCGCCGCCGCTACTGCTGCTGCTACTGCCGCAGTAGCAACAGCTCCAGAACAAGCTGCTTGCAGAGCGTTGCCTCGCCACCAAGAAGACGTGAACGACATGACTCTAGCGTTTATCAAACACCACGGTGTCTCCAAGTTGCTGGCGCTTTGGGGCCTCGACCAAATGATTTCTTCCAAGACAATGGAGTTGTTGGATGGCATCCTGCAAGTGGTTCCGCACCAGAGGCTACGGGTGGAAGCAATGCTGCAGCGGCTGCCACTGGACGCGCAAGCCATGAAACCGAGCAACGCCATGCAAAGCCAGTTGTCAGGTCTTCCAATGGCACCCAGAAGCCCACACACTCGCTGATCCAAAAGCCATCAACGCCCTCATTTTGGCTGCCGGTTGGTACCACACAATTCTCGCCGCTTGAGCTCTGATTCGGATGGAACCCAAGGAACCATCTGAGTCGGTCGTAGAGTGGACCACACGGTTTTGATATTAGACGCTGTCCTGGACATCACCATGGGTTCAATGGAATTGAAGTTGACATGTTTCGATCCATGATCCATGATCTTAGGCACCGACTGCCGCAAGTGTCGGTCATATGGCAGAGTGCCCAAGCGATGGCTACCCCCGCCCCTCTCCAGAGCCATATGGCATGCAGCCAAGTGATGTATATCGACGATCGTGTTTCCTTGGTGATGGGGTGCAGCTAATTTGTGACTCAGATCCCATTAGGAGCAAGGCATGAACAGGATAAAACGTCTCGAAGGGATAATATACCCATCGCGCTTGACGACAAAACATACACATTCGAGAATCGTCTTGACCCCAAAGTCATCACCGGCTGCCTCATTGAAGTTGACGGTTTGTCGGGTGGTGTTACACCGAGAATGGACCTCCATGGTGTCGGCCAAACCCAAGGGCTACCACACCTCGAGGCCGTGCATTCCTGGAAAAGCGCTCTACCATGCACCAGACCAACAGGTTTGGCGTGGGATGTTGATAGCAAAGCCCACGAAAGACCAAGAAGACACTAGCGATAAACACATTTACGAATAGAGAAAGAAGTCGTTGAGGTTCTACTTGGATTCTATCGCCATGCATGCATCCAGGGATCCCATGTTTTGAACGCACGCGTCGCCACTGGCACTGACCGATGCATCTATCTGACTTGAAATCAAGATGGTTCCAACCACAACTGTGCAGCAACCCTTTGTTCTTTCTTGCGAGTGACCTTTTTGTTGTGGACCCTGGAGACAAGAGACAGCATCCTACGCCACGGGATGATCGTTGATGTCATCTACTATCCACGGATGTGGTGGATGGATCCAGGCGTTGCCACTGTTTGGTCGGCTCTTCAGAGCTTTGCTAGGAAGTTCGATGGGTTGGAAAACCATGAGCCTTACGAACCAAAAGAGCACGTCAACCGCCAAGACAGTTTCAATAAGACGCGAAACAAGTGCGGCTAGTTCCATTCGATGGTGCATCACCGGCCAATGGGTTGCGCTAATACTTGTTGATCTCTTTCCTGACCAGGGTAGATCTCATCAAATGCTGTCCTTGGTCAAGAAGGAACCTCCATTCGATCGAATAGGTTGATGCTGGGTTGTCCATGACCGTAACGACCAAGCAACCGAACGCTGCAGGATCGTGGGACCATTTGGGCCCCAAATCGTAAGATATCCAAACGTGCCAAGGTGTATCCAAGAAGATCAATTGCTCCAGCGCTCGACAAATACGACGCACTCCCTGTGGTCTGCCATCACCAACAGAAATAGCCAAACTCTTGGACGAAACCGCGACAACTCATGTCTTGAAAAACAGGACCCATAACCTGGACTTGGCCTTGGCCAAAACGAGCAAATGTGCGTAACGGCGCGTCACCCACATCGCTCTTGAAGGTCCCAACACTGCACCAATGCTTGACCAATGCTGCTACTGCCAGCCAAGTCCACACGTGAGAACCATCAAACAGAATCATTTTCAGGTAGACAAGCAACAGCGAGTTCTGGACACGCTTCCCAACCTTGCGCCGTTGCAAACGTTCCGAAGCGTGTGTTGGGCCTTCCACCCACGGCAACGTGAGGTAGGTTCATGGTGCGCGGAGCAAAGACTTGGTGGATGTGTCAATTGACTGTTTCTAGTGGAACCGCGCCAAACGTCCAGGTCGGGTTCATCTAGGGGGGGAGCGGGAGGCGGAGGTCACGGATTCCGGGCACCTGGCACTCCCAAGACGAGTCCATCACGACGACCCAACTGCACCGAATCTCTTTAAAAAGAAATATCGAACGCCATGCCATGCGAGAGAGCATCTTCGAATCTCCAACCCACCGGTGGAAAGCCCAAGTTTGTCCAAGAAGAAAGGCATTTGGGCATCTTGGGCATTGGGAGCTTGGACAACAAGGTACAGAGAGCAAAAGAAATCCAGACTCGGCGGCCCCCATCCTCATCCAAACAAGACAAGACTTCAAGTCCAGGCCGGTGCCCTTTCTCGCTGGGACAACCAAAGCTTCTTTTTCCATGCGACTGGTCGTTGGTTTGCCTTTTGTGGAACCAAACCCAACAGAAAAAGACGCAGCTGTCAGGGTTACACACGGCCCGAAGTAACGAAAAGCTTTGACCCATCCACCCGGATTACACACGGACCCTCCCCCCACCTCCACGACAACGACCCGATTCCTCGAACGACTCCACAAACGAACGATCTTGGATCGTTCACGATGGCTTCCAGAAAAACCCCAATGGCTGGCACCGCTGCCTCCCACTGAAGACTGCAATACGGTACTGAACGTTCGGTTTGTTCGATGCCAATGCCCCCAGCTTCATGAACCCAAAGTGTCCAAGCGCAGCTCCACTTCCATAAAAGCTAAAGAGCGTAACCATCCGATGAGTCAGGGTTTTGTTGCAGGGATCGCAACCCTTGTGAGCTGCTCGCTTTTGGCATCCAACACTCTCCACCCACAACTGGAGATCCGTCGTGAAGCCTATTCCAGTGCTGGATCAGGATCTTCACCGGGGGGGGGGGGTCCCTCTCCCCAGCACCACCACCACCAAATCACCACGAGAGCTCAACACGCCTTCTCATCACCAAGCCATGTTTTAAACCCATCCGAGGTCCACGTGAGCTGTGTGGAGCGCGCTGGTGCACCACGTCGCCGCCGTCAGACTGGTCTTCGCGCGAGTGAATTTGCGTCTCTGGCACGTGTCGATGCCCCGGTGAAAAAACTTTGGGCTTTTGCTTCTTGGCTGCTGTCTGGTCTTCGTGTTTCGTCTCCAAGTCTTGTGGCTGAACTCGTCAAGGTCCGCGCCCAATTCCAGTCGTCGGCGTGTTGGATTGTCGTGGATTGTAAAGCTAACTGTCTGTCAAGCAGCCAAGCCGAGCTTCAAGCGTGAAACAAACAGCTGACATTTTTCTATTGGGATCATGGCAGCATTCAGTGGTCGCTATCAGATTCACAAGTGGATCAAGGATGGACTTTACGGACCCATTCTGCAGTGTCGAGACACCGTCAAAGCCGACCAAATGGTGGCCATCAAGGTCGTCTCCCTTCTGGACCGCCATCGAATGTCATGTTACCACCCCAAGAAAACCAGAATCACCGAGTCAAACGAGCACAACCACCATCACTCAAGTCAATCGAACCAACCGCAACACCAGCACCAGCACCAGCCTCGACAACTGCCACAACATCAGCACCTGGACACCACCGTCAACACCATCTGCGAGCAAGCCATCCAAGAACACCACATCATTCAGATTCTTCAGGCCACCCATGGTCATCCCAACGTGCTTCAGTTTCATGAAATCTACCAAGAAGAGCAAGGCTCGCTTCAGCTATTCGTAATGGAATTCTGTGCTGGCGGCGATCTTCAAGAGCAAATGGAAAAACAGCCTGCGCGACGCTTTCCAGAACCGCTCGCACTCCATTTCTTTGCACAAATCGTCGCTGGACTGCAATTCCTCCACGCCAACGACATCGCGCATCGCGATCTTTCACTGGAAAATGTCCTCGTGACCGACGACAATGTCTGCAAGATCTGTGACTTTGGACTGAGTGTGCATTCGACCTTGACAAGCCATGAGATCGTGGGCAAGCGCTTCTACATGGCACCCGAAGTGATCTTCGGCGAGCAATACGACCCCAAACTGGCAGATTTGTGGTCACTGGGGATCTTGTTGTTCATCATGCTGACAGGTCTGCCGTTGGTCGACTTTCACACTGGAAACGCGGGTCAACAACAAGCAGAAACCCAGGCGTCGGGTTGGTCTTTGCCTTCCCATCACGACCAAGTCAACCACGTGACTCTCGAGATCATCAAACTCCACGGCGTCTCCAAATTGCTGGAGCTCTGGGATCTCTCGTGGATGGTTTCGTCCACCACCAGAGCGCTATTGGATGGCATCTTGCAGGTGAACCCGCTTCAGCGGCTACGACCCGACGTTATTCTGCACCGGCTTGATAATCCTTCGCAGCAACAATCCCAAGCCCAAACCTGCTATGGCTCCACCTTGTACCCCGAGCGTGCAATTGATAACGTGTGACCTTCAACCCAACCACTGCGTCAAAGTCAATGAAGTCGCGTCAAGCTCTCCTCCCCACAACACACCCAAACACTATGCGTAGACTGTTGGGTCTCCTCGCAACCCCATGGATTGCGGTTGGGCCACACATTCCACCACCGCATAGCCAGTCCCAAAGCGCCCAAGGCAATGGGATCTGATTCCCCCACTGGATGATGGCGGGGTCTGATTCCAACCACCATGGAGTGGACCACACCAACGTTGAAGTGGTGAAGTGATGATCTTTGTGGCGTACTGCCGTTGTCGCCGCAGTCTGCTCCCAAGAGCCCCCCCCCCCTCCCCCGCCCACCAAGTCGTTCGCCAAGATGCCTCCGCTGGGTAATGTATACTCCACCAAAAGACGGCGTGGGCCGGTTCTATGGCTACTCAGACATTCCCTCCAACAGATGCCATAAGCACGAGTAATCATTGAATCTAGGTTTCTCTTGCGGCCATGATCCACGAGTAGGACACGCCTCATCAGCCCCAACACGTCTCCTCCCCATCTGTGTTCTGGGGCAATTCACCTAGAGGCACTCTAACGAACCCGGTCGACAAACGTTTGAAGGTTCATTGAACTGTTCGATAGTCTGTCTTTTCTTCCCAACTGCTTGGCGTCACTACGTGATGTCTTGTCACACATCCTCCAAAAGGCGGCAAACAACCACAACGTCGCTGCTGTCCCTGTAGACTCGTTTCAAGTGTTGCAACCAAAGCGACAAGTGAACGGCAAAACAAGCCCGAGTCATCAATGGTGTCGATGACGCCCCGCCAAAGATCATGCTACAATCAACTCTCTGGTCAAGAAAAGCCGTAGACCTTCGCACCACTGCTCATTGAATTTGCCTTTGGGTACGGTGGTTCCACCACTCGAGGCAATTAGGACGAGAGTCACCGATCATCGGCAAGCCTCATCCATCGAATATCTGTCACATCGATTTCTGAAACCACTGCCCAACGTCTTAAAACTCTTTTGGATCAGCGTTTAGTTGATTGGATAGCTTCTGGTGTAATCATCCAGCAGGTCTCACGGTTGGCTGCCCAGACGAAGAATTGGATGAGCGGCGAGATTCATCAAGCTTTCAATCTGTCAACACCAGCTACCCATGGCTCCCATGGCACCGGCAAAGCACAACGCGACGCGACTCGAAGGGCCAAGCAAGCACTGATCCTCTTCGGTGTGACTCGAGTGAAATGGATCAGGAGAACAGATCGCTAGAATGCTACCCGAAAGACTCCAACCGAATTGACTGGCACTTGAAGAACCAGACGCAAATGCACCCCAAGGATCACAACGGTTCGGAGCACCGAAGTAGCCAACAAAAAAACTACGATGCCGAAGCCAGTCACCAAATGCGCAATCAATAGAAACGCTCGAGCCGTTTCGATCACAGAGCCGCAACGAACCAACCATCCATCAGTCCCTCAGAGCGATACCTTGGCCGTTGGCACTGACCAATCACGCTGCAATGCTGCTGAACACACCAAACAAATGGGACTAAAAACGGATTTCAACCTGGAATTCCATAAGACTACGACCATCCTTCCCTCAAAAGATTGATGAAATGAGGAGGCTTAAACGCTGGAAGCTCTTGAAAACGCAACTGTTGTGTGATTGTGTTGAATAGAGCTTGTACCAGGTTCCCCGCACGTTTTGAACGATCTGCAGCGGCCCAAAAGCTCGAACCAACTGGACATATTCGGGAAGTGTTCGATGCCAACCAGCACCACCAAGCATTTGAATCTCAAGTCGAACCAGACCGCCACTTTTGCCGTCTCGAGGATAGCACCACGGCTACTGTAGAAGGGAAACCCAGAACCATCCGCAAAACTCAACGGTCGGACCCGTTTGTACTCGAATGAGCCTCTCCGGTGCGATGCAACTTTTCATCTTCTGGTGCAAACCCAACAGAAAGAGAGTGCTTACCCACGCATCATCAGTGGTCCCTACACAAAGGGTTACTACACATGGCCTGCCCCAAATCGTCGAATGAGCCCACAATCACGATCAGAACACTGTTGGTTGTAACCATTGGTACTACCGTGCAGTACCCCGGTTCGACAAACTCATCAACAAGCGAGATTCCCGATATGGTTGGAGCGTTGACATTAGTTTGAACCATTCCAATCGTCGTAAGTCACTCACGTATGGCTCCAGCCCTGCGGTACGTAGTACTTGTACTTTCTTGACGAGAGAGAAAGGAGTCTCCTCACACACGTACATTTTACCAATAATGGCTGCGTGAGTTCTGTGCAGCCAGACCTAGGCGTGGACGCTGCCAGACTGTCGCCTTCCAATCTGTGAAATCCCGTTTCAGCAATCCAATGAGAATAAGACCTTGGAGTTTGTCTTGCTGATTGCGATCCTGGACATCATTTCTCCAAAGTGGTTTGGTCCGCCAAGCTAGAAACCCAGCTCTCGGCGTCGGAACTCTCGTTGGTTGTGGTAGAACTGCACAGCCAAACAACACGTTCACGAGTCAACCAACCGCTGATACTCTTTTCCAAGTCTCACACCATGGCGCTTAGTAGCCGCTATCAGATTCACAAGTGGATCAAGGATGGACTTTACGGACCCATTCTGCAGTGTCGAGACACCGTCAAAGCCGACCAAATGGTGGCCATCAAGGTCGTCTCCCTTCTGGACCGCCATCGAATGTCATGTTACCACCCCAAGAAAACCAGAATCACCGAGTCAAACGAGCACAACCACCATCACTCAAGTCAATCGAACCAACCGCAACACCAGCACCAGCACCAGCCTCGACAACTGCCACAACATCAGCACCTGGACACCACCGTCAACACCATCTGCGAGCAAGCCATCCAAGAACACCACATCATTCAGATTCTTCAGGCCACCCATGGTCATCCCAACGTGCTTCAGTTTCATGAAATCTACCAAGAAGAGCAAGGCTCGCTTCAGCTATTCGTAATGGAATTCTGTGCTGGCGGCGATCTTCAAGAGCAAATGGAAAAACAGCCTGCGCGACGCTTTCCAGAACCGCTCGCACTCCATTTCTTTGCACAAATCGTCGCTGGACTGCAATTCCTCCACGCCAACGACATCGCGCATCGCGATCTTTCACTGGAAAATGTCCTCGTGACCGACGACAATGTCTGCAAGATCTGTGACTTTGGACTGAGTGTGCATTCGACCTTGACAAGCCATGAGATCGTGGGCAAGCGCTTCTACATGGCACCCGAAGTGATCTTCGGCGAGCAATACGACCCCAAACTGGCAGATTTGTGGTCACTGGGGATCTTGTTGTTCATCATGCTGACAGGTCTGCCGTTGGTCGACTTTCACACTGGAAACGCGGGTCAACAACAAGCAGAAACCCAGGCGTCGGGTTGGTCTTTGCCTTCCCATCACGACCAAGTCAACCACGTGACTCTCGAGATCATCAAACTCCACGGCGTCTCCAAATTGCTGGAGCTCTGGGATCTCTCGTGGATGGTTTCGTCCACCACCAGAGCGCTATTGGATGGCATCTTGCAGGTGAACCCGCTTCAGCGGCTACGACCCGACGTTATTCTGCAACGGCTTCAAAACCCTTCTCAGCAACAATCCCAAGCATAACCACATGCACACGCACACGACGCAGATGAATCACGCGGACAACTGTCAAGTCAACGCTGTCCATCCGTCCCCAAGAGTATCAGACTCCCCTTTGATGGTGGAGCCCACACCGCTGTTGAAGTCGGAGTTAAAACGGCTGGTTGGAGAGCGCAGTTTGTGCAGCCGTCAGACAAAAAAGAATCGTTGGGTTCTTCGATATGGTGCTTGAAAGACACGGGCTTGTATGCAGGTGCCATTGGAGTGCATACTTTTTTCCGACTGAATCCCCTGGTTACTGGGGTGGGCTCTGCTGCAGTCGCGGATGCGATCCCCACACATGGAGTCTTCAGGATTCTGCCTTCTGCCAGATTCGATTGTACCCTGGTGTGTGGGAAGCCGTCAAAAACAGTCCTACAGGACCCTTAGCAGTGGTTTGTACATCTTAATGACGCATTTCCCACGATCTCTCGACGTTGGGACTCATTGTCGTCGCGGGAGTTCAAGTGTGCAATTCAGCAAGTCGCTCGACCTTCTTGTGGGTGTCTTGAAGCATCGCTTGATAGAACCTGTGCTCGCTCTCGAAGTTTTCCACCTGGTTTCTCAGTGAGAGGACGCAATTCACTGGTGACGCCACATCCAATGGACCTCGCAGCAAGCTGACAACTGCAATGCCATCACATTCCGATGCGCATCTTCATTCCCATCGTCTAATGGATGACGAGAAAAAGATCAAGCACGTGCGTTCCAAGCTTATCTCCATTCCTCATTTCATCGGCAAATCTCCATGGGCCAACGTCCTCACTCGGGATTCTCGAACTCCTTGGCACCAGAACAACAGAAATCGCTTTGTTGCTCGCTGAATCACTGATGGAAACATAGGCTCCACGTGTGAACAAGACGCGTCGTCAAACCCAACCCACGCAGCAACAGACGCACCACAAATCATCAAATCGCACAGAGGTGGAGAAAACGAAGCCTCAAAACATGGATA
>JAMFLO010000194.1:24347-64273 GCA_027475765.1 Paralagenidium karlingii
GCAGCTTCTGCAACAACAAGATCACGTCTTCCCCTTCCAAAACCCCATCAACCAACCCTCACAGCCAGCCACTTTCCCTTGCCACCTTCCCCCCCCCCCTCCCCCCCATTTCCCCACCTCTTTCCATTTGCCATCGCCATCTATATATGCTGCGTCAGAGTCAGTGCTTCCTGTGGCTACCCCCCGCGCCACGTTCTGATTCCTTGGGTTTGTATCTGATTCGGTCATGTGGTGCACATGAGTTGTTCGTGTGGACCACAGAAATTATCCTGGTAATATTATGGTAACATGCTCATCCTGGAACCTTGATAGGATGAAGAGTTGAATGCATGGCATGGGTTGGAATTGGATCGCCCTGACGTGTGTGCAGGTCGCCATGTTTCACCGTTGGCATCCGCGTTGGTTAGCAAGCCAACGGTGAAGGAACGTGACCGTATAGTGGAGTCTGGCTTCTTCCTGGCTAATGTTCGCAGCTCTACCAGTTTGATCTCAGGGCTGAAGCTCTTTGGACGACACGGTCCAAATCCAAAAGGTCACCTGATATATCCGCACATCGACAAACAGCACTTACGACCACCCCATTGACAACTCCTACTGTTCATGAAAATGCCCAACATTCAGATGGGTCGAGGACCCGATCCACGTGTGTTCGCCTAGTCGAGGCAATCAGATCGAGAGTCATCGGTCATGGACAATCGTCAACAATGGGCAGCCCCATCGAGGTTTTCGACCCCATAGCTCTTCACAGTACTGTTCTTGAACAGACGCAATAGGATCGGTCTATTGGTTCTCACGGTCACCCCCCCCCCCCGCCTTTGTTGAAGCTGTCATGGACAATCATGTGACGGAGGTGCAACCAGTGGAGCTTTCTGGCATGCTTTCGCGCGCAATTCCATCAGCAATGGCAGTCATGGCGATTGAACTCGCACCATGAGATATCCATTGATAAACATTCGATCAGCGTTGGGTTGAATTGAGACTCGTCTGTTTCGCTGATGCCACGTCCTCTGCTCAAACGGTCGAATCGTGTGGTACGAAAACACTTGTGGGTTGGTTCGAGTCGCGTTGATCGATGGCGCTGACTGGTGTTGCTACACGACTCTGGGTCGAGAAAGCATGAGGGTCCACGAAAGAGACGTGGCAATTCCATTCGATGAGACCCAATCCATGAAACGAGAGAATGGGGTGCCTCCCGAAAGCGAGGGCGAACTGCTCCAAACACCTTGACGATGACCCTCTCTTCCAGCAGCACTCGAAAGAATGGACGCAAGTGCACGACACCTTCCCAACCAAATCGAACGAAGCATGGGAGCAGCCAAACGCAACGGAACCGAAGCAAAAGTCACCTTGCTCACGCTTCTTGCTGGAAGCGATGCGCAAACGATCAAAACCACCTGAGCCATATCCACAACCAGCCAATGCACTCATCCGTAGTCTAGTCAGCAACGAACTAACCACATCCACTAACGCTCCCAAAGAACCTCAGGCATCTCCACAATGCGACACATCTCAGCAAATGCTTGCGCGAGACTAAGCCGCAGGGAGATCTTCGACCAAGGAGTTTCGTGAAACGACCATGTTCCACCCACCAACGCTTGAGCATCAAGGTGCTAACTGGAGGTTGTGGTACTAGCTAGGACTTGCTGATGACCGACCAGGCCTGTTCGGGTTCTGCTGAAGAGAGAGAGGTGCGACGGATTACGCGCACACGTTTGGAATAATCACCAAACGCTCGAGCAAACTGGACACTTTGTGAAAGTGTCGTGGGTCGAGTGGACAGCACCAAGCACTTGAACCTCGTGCCGAACCATGGGATCAGGTAGGCTTTCCAGAATCTCGAGGGAGGCACCAGCCCAACTGTGGGTAGCGAATCCAGAACCACTCACATACATAGTACTTCAACGCGAGGACCCCTTTTGCACCCGTTTGATCCCTCCAGAGCTTCTTCTTCCAATGCGACTGGTCGCCTTTGGTGGCCCAAACCCCACAGAAAAAAGACGCAAAACCCAGGCATCCATTCATGCACCAAGTTTCTCTTGTGCCTCACCCAATGCATCCAACACCTTCTCACGAGAACAAGACTTGGGTGTCGTTCGTGATCACAATGCCATTGGCTACACACTTGCCATGGTCCTGCACTGCACACGGGTTTCACCACGCAAACCAAAAGAGCCAAAATCCCATCACAGGCAGTAGCCTGCAGTCATCACATGAGCCACTCTGGAGTCGGACTGGAGTCGGAACAGGCTCATGCGAGACTCGAATGTCACACAAAGCCCTCTCACGAGCGTTTCCCAGCTCCGATTCATCTCGGAAGACTGCCATAGGAAGGTCACAACCAGAATCAAACGGTATCTGGAAGCAGAACCAAGCGCAACGTGCTTTTTCCTTGCACCAAATCGCAGAAACGGTGGCCGGCCCCACTCTGACAGTGTCCACGTGACGGTAGCGGGTCGCACAAAGGTCACATGGCCATGGTACCAAGTACTACCATTCTAACATCGGAGGTTATTCATTTGTGCGTCTAGGTAACCTGGTTTCGTAGTCGAATGCAGTACCACCCAAGCATTAGATTGGCGAGGTTATCCAAATTGCAACCTGGCCCATATACCATTCCAGCCAATGGCCAAACCGAATCAGCACGGCGTGGGCTCTCCCAGGACCCGACCTTCACCTTCACGTGGACGCTGCCAGAGTGCGGCCTGTCTGTCGACCCCATGCAATACCTTTTCTGCTTTGTCTTTCAGTCTCCAAACTCGTTTGTGCGGTCCAGATCGAGCCATTCCAATCCCGCCACCAGCCTCGTGCATCGGCGTCGTTGGGCCAGTTCCAATCTCGTTGCAAAGGCCAACAACAAGGTGACGAATGCAGCAGCATTTGACGCTCAGTGGCCGCTATCAAATGCAAAAGCTGATCCAGGATGGTCTGTACGGACCCATTCTGCAATGTCGAGACACACTGCCACCTCATCAAGTGGTGGCCATCAAAGTCATCTCCCACATGCCACGCCATCATGTACCAAACCGTCATCCAAGGCAACCCAGAGTCGCCAGTTCGAATCGTCGTTATCACTGGCATCCACCGCATCCGCAGCACCGTAAACACGCCACTGGCAACCCCATCTACCAGCAAGCTGACCAGGAACGTCGTATCATTCAAATCCTTCAAGCGACGGGTGGCCACCCAAACGTACTGCAGTTTCACGACATCTACCATCAAGAGCAAGCCACCATGCAGTTCATCGTGATGGAATTCTGTGCTGGCGGTGATCTCCAAGAACTGATCGAACGTCAACCATTGGGCCGCCTTCCAGAACAGCAAGCTCTCCAATTCTTTGCACAAATTGTCGCCGGAGTTCAATTTCTTCACACAAACGACATTGCGCATCGCGATCTTTCGCTTGAAAACGTACTGGTGAGCGACCAAAACGTCTGCAAAATCGGTGACTTTGGTCTGAGTGTGCATTCGACGTCGAGTTGCAACGAAATCGTGGGCAAGCGCTTTTCCGTGGCCCCCGAAGTGATCTTCAGTGAAAGCTATGACCCCAAACTGGCGGACTTGTGGTCACTCGGGAGCATCTTGTTCATGCTGCTGACGGGTCTGCCGTTGGTCGACTTTCAGGAAGCCAGAGCAGCAGCAATAGAAGCAAAAGCCAACGCGGTCACAATCGCCAACCGCCAGCAAGACGACGTGAGCAACGGGAACCTCGAGATCATCAAACTACACGGCGCCTCCAAGTTGCTGGAGCTCTGGGGACTCGAGTGGGTGGTTTCTTCCGAGACCAAGCAACTGTTGGATGCCATTGTGCAGGTGAACCCGCTTCAGAGACCACGACCCGAAGCGATGCTTCAAATGCTTCAAGTTGATAAGCAATAGCAAGCGCCACTTGCCACAGAGAACAGCCGGACAAGTGGCCAAGTCCACACTGCTGCTTGTTCATCCGCCACCCCAAAGCCATTAGATCTCCATCTTCCGCTCGTGCGTATCGCCCACTCCAATGATCGATCCCACGCGATGGATCACACAGAGGTTGAAGTGCCTTCGAGCATCATACCGCTGATACTATCGGCTTGGACAGCAGGCGGAAGGTAGTGACCACACTGGATGCAGACCTGCTCTCAAGGACTGAAGAATCTCGTGGAGTTGTCTCTAAATGAAACGAAATCCCATCACAAAGCAGAGAGAGCGTTGGAGAAGAAGGCAGCTTTTGTTTCTTTTCTTTTCAATTCGACCGCAGAGTACTGAAAAGCTGAAGCGACCTTGATAATTCTTTTGAATGGGGGGCTCGTTTGTGACCCAATCTGTTTGGCCTCAGTCAATGACAAGTGGAGAACGACAACCGGCATTGTCCACCGAGACGGCAAACTGCATCCAGAACTGACAAGAATCATAGACTGGTTTTGTCGACCGAAGATCATCTTTGACATCTGGGCTTTGGAGTGTTTAGCAACTGGCTCGGACTGGAGGTTGTTGTGACTCTTGAACGAGTTCTCCTCATCAAGCTTCGACACAACGCTACATACCGCAGGAGCACGCAAGAACCATGTGCTGTCCGATCTTGATCTCAATGACCCTTGTTCCCACTTTCGCTCAATCGGATACAATTCAAAATCCATTGCATCCTGCTTCCGATGATTCCTCGCGTGGATCATGGAGCCACGTTACTGGGTTCATTCAGCAGGGTTGTTTTGATCATTTCAGTCAACCGTTCGCGAATCTCCCGACGATTAAGACATCTCCCGCTTTCGGTCGTGCTGGTCGTTACCCCCATCGACTGTGGCAGTGCGGAGGAACCGCGATGATTCGATCGAAGTCCATTCGATGAACATGATGGGCATCACATTCTCGACGTTTCGTCATTCTTTCTGCTGGCTGTTAGCAGTGTTCGTTGGGATTCTCAGCAAAACATATGGAACCGCTGGCGTGATTGAAATGGTGTTTGTCAGTCTAATCGTTTCAGTATTGTATGCTTTCATTCTCCAATCATGTACATGCTGGGTTCTGACTCCACCGATTGTAGCAAAGCGATTTTGGCCACCGATAAAGATATGATCTAGCGGAAGCATTTCTGATCTCGATTCGAGACAGTACGAAGCAAGAACTTGATCAAAGGCAGACGCGACATCCAATCGACCGCACTATGCAATGCCTCCACATTCGGATGCATCAGCTGGTTGACTTTCAGCTTGTCGTCATTCCCACGGCCTGACGACACGAAGTGTCGTGTTTGACCATGTAGACGACGGCAAATGCTACACTCGACCGAGACCAAGCACGTGCTTCCAACGACACGGTTGTTATGCGCTTTGGCACCAAAAGAACAGAGAGTCACCATGCTGTTCTGTGAACGGCTGAAATGCTCGAAAATGCAGGCTCCGCGCGTGATCCACAAGACGCGTCGTCAAACCCAACCCACGCAGCAACAGACGCACCACAAATCATCAAATCGCACAGAGGTGGAGAAAACGAAGCCTCAAAACATGGATATCCTCGAGAGTATGCATCTGACGCGAGTGACCCATGGTGCCGATTGAAAAGGAATGCACATAGTGCTCCAGATTGAGCGTGTAACAGCCATCGTTGCCAGCGATGTGTCTCGCGCAAGCAAGAATCACAGGTTTCCAATGGAAGAATGATCGATAGAGTCGTTCTTTCATGTTCACACTGTGGCACCTCCCATGGAAGACCAAGCCCGACCTCCAGTACTCGAACTGACGGCGAGGGAGGGTCAAGCATCGCACACCATTGGCTTGACCAAGACTTCAAACAAAATCCCCACAATGATCTTTCTGTCGGCACTCGAAGTTGTCACCAAAACCCAAGAAAAAAAAGGCGCACACCGAAGTTACTCACGACTTTCTTGACCTGTCACCGGGTTACAAACGCACCCCATTCACTCAAGTGGCTCCACAAACGAACGACCCAAGATCATTGATTTGATATGGGGGTTTCTCAGATGGCTCACTGAGCTGCAAACCCCCGAGCCAGCAGCCAGCACCGACACCAACACCGAAGCAAGGCTGGTAACCATCCAACGAGTCCAGGTCGGATCTGAGAGAGCTTCTGCTTCCACTTGGCCTGGTTTGGAGGTCACTGGAGATCCGTTTAGAGCCTATTTTAGGCTTGCAGGACGGGGTGAAGAGTGTTCACGGCCAAACAGCATCTCCCCACGTTGTTTAAAACCTCCAGGGGTTCCGTGTGCGTGAGCTGTGTGATCGGTCCGGTCCAGTCCTCACTCGAAACCTTGGTGCAGCGGTCCGCTTCAAGCCTTGACAGAAATCTCTGGGCTCTGGGCTCTGTAATGCCACGCGCTCCACAGTACTGTATTACATTTCTCCATTCTCGATTCACGGCCAGCATCGTGTAGTGCTTCAGCAGCGCTGGAGTCCATCCAAGGGGAAGAAAGACGGGAGCGTGTTTCAGGGTCGTCAGTCGTGACTGAGTCGAGCGAGTACATACGGTCATCGAATCACCCAGTCGACCTTTCATTCTTTCGAGCCGAAATGGCGCTCAGCGGACGGTACCAGATCCACAAGTGGCTCAAAGATGGTCTCTATGGTCCCATCATGCAGTGCCGAGACATGGTCAACGCACCCCAAATGGTGGCCGTCAAAGTCGTCTCGCTTCTCGAACGCCATCGAATACCAAATCATTGTCCACGAAGAATCCAAACCACTGCCACCAAGAGACATCCTCACGAAAAGCATGACGTGCACAAGCACAGCTTGGCCATCATCGACAACCAAGCGGCCCAGGAGAGTCACATCGTTGCGTATCTTCAAACCACCAGTGGCCACCCCAACGTTTTGCAATTCCACCACATTTACGAAATACAAGAGGGCTCCATTCAAGTGATCGTCATGGAGTATTGCAGTGGTGGTGATCTTCAGGAACAGCTGCAACGACAACCTTCGCGACGATTCCAAGAGTCACGAGCCCTCCAGTACTTCGC
Source organism: Paralagenidium karlingii (assembly GCA_027475765.1). Lineage (NCBI taxonomy): Eukaryota > Oomycota > Peronosporomycetes > Paralagenidium > Paralagenidium karlingii. The sequence goes on from JAMFLO010000194.1 coordinate 31,300, forward strand.
GCAGATCGTTTCTGGGGTAGAGTTTCTGCATGATCAAGGCATCGCGCATCGCGATTTATCGTTGGAGAATGTGTTGCTGACAGATCAAAACCTCTGCAAGATCTGTGACTTTGGCCTGAGCATTCGATCCAGCTTGTGGAGCAACGAAGTCGTCGGCAAACGCTTTTACATGGCACCTGAAGTGACTTTGGGCGAGCCTTACGACTCCAAACTCGCGGATTTGTGGTCCCTGGGTATCATCTTGTTCATCATGCTGACGGGACTACCGCTCGTCGACTTTGACACTTGCAGCGCCACCACACCCGAAGACTCGACCCTATTGCCTGCACTGAACCGACGACAAGAAGCCAACCACGTGACGCTGGAGATCATCCAACAACACGGCGTGACCAAGTTGCTGGAACTCTGGGGCCTCGACGGGATGGTTTCTTCCAAGGCCAAGTTGCTGCTGGACGGTTTGCTCCAAGTGCAACCTCACGAGCGACTGCCACTGGAAGTTCTTCGTCAATTGCTTCAAGACCATCCATCCAAAGATCCACAACAAGAGCAACCTCACGCAGAAACCAGTTAACAACCGAACCAAAGAAGCCACCTTTTGGTTCTTGAGCTTCTTCAAGTGTCAACAGCACCCAGACCACCACCCCAGCGCAACGCAACGCAACGCAATGCAACGCAATGCAACCCAACCCAACCCACCAACTCAAAACTCATGGACAAGCAGCTTCTGCAACAACAAGATCACGTCTTCCCCTTCCAAAACCCCATCAACCAACCCTCACAGCCAGCCACTTTCCCTTGCCACCTTCCCCCCCCCCCCTCCCCCCATTTCCCCACCTCTTTGCATTTGCCATATATATGCTGCGTCAGAGTCGGTGCTTGTGCCTGTGTCCGCTCACCCTGCGGCGCGGTCTGATTCCTTGGGTATGTATCTGATTCTGATTCGATCGGGTGGGTTACACCACCGGTAACCCAATAATCGTGGACCACATGGAATATACTGGGCGCAAATCCTGGACTCGTTTCATCTTGAAGTTGGCGTCCACCTGTGGTACCTTGTAGTACAAGGTCCCGGTGGAACGGATCGAATGGAGTCTTTCCCCACAGGAGTTTATGCCTTTTCATTTGACGTTGCGCGTGAATCAACAAGCAAAAGGTGAAGAACGTGACAAAGCAAAGCAGATCTCTCGCACAACCCCATTGATTTGCCAATGGAGATACAGTACAGTACCTCCCATCCAATGATTCTCCGGCATTTGGGCAACCCCACGCTGTGGTGCAAGGTTACTTGGGTCGTTGGTGCCTCACAAAGTCACAGGTGTTCTTGTCGTGACCATTCATCTTTGATAAACACTCGCCGTGGCCTACCTACTGCACCAGCTCAAGCACCAGGATCTACTGACTAAGCGCAGACGCAAGCCGATCTTTTTGGGGTCTGGCTGGCTCTGGATTCTCCGACGACTCTTCGAGGTCACATCATTTGGTGGGGGCGGTAAGGAACCTAAAGAACACGCCCACAAGGTTCATAGCGTGTTCTCGTGACGGTTCCACCGGAATTTTTTCTTGCCAGCAAGACCTGCACCTCTCAATTGGTCGGAGATGAGTGGACTCACTCACTTGACTCGTCATCACTCGGCTTGGACCCGAGTGCCGAGTGGTCGTTCGGCAAGTTGATCCTGTGTTCGAAGTCCTGTTGGTGCCAGTCTCGGATCTTCTTTGACATACACCATGAGCTCAGGTACAGATCTCCACGTTTCGCGTGCGCCGACTGAGGAAGAATTGCAACGCCAACGGGATAACCAGGCCATCGCCGACTGGCAGCACCAAAAGTTATGCTGGAAGGCCAATGTCGTGCTGGATATCAACAATGTGCCCATGTACGAACACTGCTGCGTGCGTGTCCCGAATCCTCGTGAACCGGCGCTTCGTTTTCTGGTTGCCAACGGTCTGGACACACTGCTCTTGGTGGTGGTGTGCTGGGTGGTCTTCTATTTGCTCTATTCTCTGCGGGATCATCCGTGCTATGAACTGGTGCAGGATTGTTCCGAGCAGACGTTTCTCAACTCGGCACCTGAAGGCACACTGTTCAAGACCTTGGCTGCTGTCGGGGTTGCTTTTGAACTCTTTCTGACCGTGGCGGAATACCATGGTTACTACAATTTGGGCAAGAGTGAGATTGAGATGGTTCAGTTTGTGCTCTGCTGCTCCAAGGTCACCCATGAAGTGTTCAAAGGAGCTCAAAAACTGGAGGAATGTGACTTTGAGAACCTTCGAGAAGTCGCCGAAGCCGGCTTTGAAGCCATCAAGGACGTGAAAGACGGCGTTCAGGAAGCGACCAAAGAACTCAAAGAACCGCTCGCCACACCCGAGCAAGAAGACCCCAAGAAACCCACGCCAAATGACTCGAATGTCATTGTTTGAGATCGACGGGGTCGTGCATATGCATCTCCCGATAGTAAGTGCATGAACGAGACACTATGATGCGTTGATTGTAAAATGAATAACGTAAGGATTCGTTGGTGTCATCGCATCGATCTCCATGCCATCAATTCATCGCATGGGGGACCCCTAAAAGCACACTAGTGGCTTCTTCACACATCGCCATTTCAAGTCTCGGTGAACCCGTACGAATCCGAATCCAGAATCCCGTAGAGCATTCGTCGCAGATTCTCTTTGCTCTTGAACAGCGGCAGGTCAATGCGGTTGAAACACGCACGGCTCTGAATGAAATGGTGGCGCCAATCCACTTTGGACACTTTGCCCAACGTGAACCGACACAATCGTCCGTCGTAGCTCGTGAGGCCATCAAAGCCGCACACGGGAAGACGCGCGCTTCCGGTGGCAAATTGCAGCAAACGACTACGATACTCCATGGACATTTCGCGCACAATCTCCCAAAACCATCGCACCGTGCGCGTGCCTCGAAGAAATTGGGTCACAAAAGTGTGCTTTTCCCATGCGTCGACGTCCAGCTCCTGTTCGCCGCACAAAACGTAATCCAATTCGGCATGATCAAACAACCCCAGCCATTCCAGTGGAATGATCTCGTAGATGCCGTCCAGAAACGCTTTCAATTGGCCGGCGACGCTCTCAAACACCAAATACTCAAACTTGCGCTGCACAAACAAGTGTTTGTTGGCATCCGTGACATCCACGTTGCGACCGTCCGGGATCAAATCCACGACTTGGACCAGACTGTTGCCTTCGACATCGCGCACGAGCTCGCACACGCTAAAATCCAATCCAAGGTCCTGAACATCGTCGTGTGTAAGCAACCAAACGAGCCCGCGATATGCTTGCTCATCCAGCGATGCCAGATCCTTCAAGGTCACTGGCGTTCCCAGGATCATCTTGAGCAACGGGACAGCAAAATGAAAGTTTAACACCGAGCCTTCCAATAACGCACGACCCACCAGGCGTCCCACCGCGTGGAGCTGCAGGAGATGATTGTCACCGTGTTCCATGCACGAGTTCGGGTTCAGATAGTACGTCTGGTCCTGGCGATTGGTGCAACGAAACAGACCCATCCGGGGATCCACCAGCCTCTCATTGACCAGTAAAAACCATTCGCGATACACGCCACCGGCGTCAATGGCGCTTTCCCCGAGAAAATTGATGCGAATCACGGAATGCAAATGCCGCCGATCGATACAAATCATATGATCCAGTGATTCCTCCAACACAAAAGCGCGGTGCACGTGAAAGCGAATGAACTGATTCTCGGCCGGACCCAGCAACCCAGCGGTTTTCTCGACGAAATACGAGTACCTCGACGGAAAGTCTTGGGTGTTCTTCTTGTCGACCATTCGTCGCAGCTTGTCGAGGTCCATCAGTTGACCCAATGGGCTTTGCGCTGCGTTGGCATGCTGGGCGTCGACAAGTGTGAAGTCCACCGAAGCATGGCATGGAATCCACTCGTGGGCCACGTTGATTTTGTGCGGAATTGGGTCTTGAAAGCCTTCGTGGTCGCTCGAGTCCATTTCGTCTTGGATCACGATGCGAATCTCTTCTTCTGGCGCGTGCTGCTGAGAAAACGGGGGCAACGCAAACAAATCGTCGAGTTCTTGTTCTGGTTCATGGTCATTTTCATGCTTTCCCAGCTGTGTAGCGTTCTCAAAGGATCCTGATGGCAGTGGACAGTCAAACACAATGGTCCATCCGCAGTGCAAACAGTCGGCATGCGTCCCGTTGAAGTCGTGGACCGTTGGACCATCTCGACACCAGACGACGTTTCCATCTGCCTCGAGCTTTCGTGTCCATTCACGTCTCTCCCTATTCATCCATGCAGCCGCAGCCATCAGCAACCCAACCATCCAACCATCCATGGATCCATGGCAACCGCAACACAGAAACACGCGCAGTTGGCTTTACCTGGCACGGAGCTGGCGCTGTGTGACGGTACTGGTCTGCAATGGCGGTGGTGGTGGCGGCGGCGACGACGACGATGACGACGATGACGACGGCGACGGCGGTGACTCCGTATCGATGGGTTCTTGGATTTTTTCTCCGCAAAGGGAACAGAATTTGGTCTTTTTGAAGTTTTCAAAGGCACACGCGGGGCATCGACTAAAGCCCTGTTGTGCTTCTCTGAAAGAGAGCCGTGTCGTCAGCTCCACGGTCCAAACACCAACAACGGTTGACTATCACTCGTACTCACCGCCTGGTGCCTTCGATGCGCAACGCCACTTGGTCCTCGCTACAAACTCGACCCAAGAGCATCATCGTCGGCATACCATACAATGCCGCCGTGGAGAGATGCGACCGTTGGGTTAGCCCTCGATGAACCCCGCCATGGCATGCAATGGCCGCCACATGCTCACCTGGCCATCAGCGCTTGCTGCAATTGCTGCGTTGCATGCAGTCGATCATGGGCCAACATGCCATACCGCGTCAACAAGACCAGCACTTCCAGTACAAAGGAAAACACCACCAAGATCACAAAGATCTGGTTCTCGATGCAGACAGCCCCCAAGACAATGCAAAGAGTCAACACCAACAGCACACTGGAGTGGAAAGCTTTCTCTCGTGTGGTCATGGACATGGTCTACGTCGGTGTGGTGTGGTGGCCGTGTTGATTTGGTTTCTTTGCCCACGCCAAACGCGACCCAAATGCCACCGACTTGTCACCAACGGCCTCTTGTGATCCCACGTGAGCTCCAAAATATCGAAGCTTGGGACGCGGCGCTGGTTGGGGGTGGATGGAGGAAGGGGGGGGGGGAGGATCGAGGTGGGTGGAGGAAGAGGAGGCTGTGAAGCTGTGAAGCGTTGCGGCCAAAAGAGTTGGATGTGGCACTCGTCGGATCTCTTTGTGCCCATCGGTTGAGGGAACGAACACGCCAACGGCCATCCGTAGACGACGCGTTGCAGGATGAGATGGAGATGGAGATGGTCCTGCTGCTTCCCATCAAATCGAGTGGTAACGTCAAATACTTGCTGGCTTCAAGCATTGCAAGGTCACGGTGCTTGGTACACGAGTTCTGTCTACCAGTCCACCTTGTTTAGCCATGTGCATTTGAGCGTTGGACTGGGTACTGTTCTTGGTTTCATTCAGACCGGCCAGGGACGACTACACTGCTTGGCTTCGGTGCAAAGTGTTCCAACAAGGCAAAAGCTGGAGAATCGCAGGCCGTCAACGCATGCGCCTTTCTGAAGGGTTTTGTGGAGTAACTGGTGCCATTGTAGCGTTGGTGCAGGTTCGTTGGGTCTGTTGCGCCAAGCAAGCTGATACCAGTCGCATCGTGCTTGTCATTGAGCTAGACCCAAGACCAGTGACTCCGTTCACTTCCGTGCCAACAAGAAGAATGCCACGACATTGAACGTGCCATGCAGGATGGTCACCCGGAGCTGCAGTACACCCTGCTAACCTCAGTTGTTTCGGTCGAGGACATGGTGTATCCATTTGCAATAGTCATTTGCAGGTGGCGATTGCTTGTGAACAGTGCTGTCGTGTGTCAGGCGGGGATACAACCATCCCATCTGCATTCTGGAGTTTCTACAAGGTTGTCAACGCAGCGGATCATCATCGCCTGATGTCGATTCTGTTTAACTGGATTCTACATCGTTTTACAGAAGCGACCCCAAAACTAAAGACCGCCGCCATTGACGCACGCTGATTCAAGCAAACACCAACACCAGCCCAGCCAACAGCACGAAGTAGGTCAGGTTGTGGTGGGTCCACGAGCAACACATCGTTCTTAATCTTGACAGGATGCAGAACATCATTTGCCATTCTGTCCTGCTTCGTTGGCTAATTAATGCGCACACTCGTGCAAGGACCAGCTGTTGAACGTGGTGGTTTGTTCCAACAAGACAGGAGGAGATGATCGTTCAACAGAGCAAAAAACATGCTCTGGAGGTTGGCGCGCTGCTTCCACGTGCAAAATGCCCCTTGCGTGGGAACAAAAGTGATCTCTATTGTATTTAATTCCATGGTCGGCAATAACCACATTGACGCCCAACGGAAAGCACCATCACAACAATGGCTAGAATAACAAACAACACAAACATCCTCGAGTACGAGTCGCTGTCGTAGTCATCGTCATTGTAGTAATGGTGGTGGTACGTCGAATCATGCGACTTGGACTGGGAACTGGACGTGTAGTCGTCGTCGTAGTCGTTGATACACTTGCTTTCAAGCACCCAGTACTTGCTGTGATAGCCCCAAAGCAGATCGTCAACGTCGCCAATGGTTTTCAGACATTTGCATTCCGCATAGATGGCATAGTTGTATTTGGTGTCGTCCAGACACGTCTTGAACGGCTTGGAAGTGTTGCATTGGCGAATTTCGTCGCGGTGTACATAGAACTTGGTGGCGTCGTATCCATCAAAGCAGGAGCAAATCGCCATGGGATCCACGTCAAGAGACTTGGAGTCGTAACAATGATGGAAAGCACTCGCGTAGTCACCTTCAGGGTCCTTGTCTTGTGAAGGTGAAGTGGTGAAATTGGGTTCAAAGCCAAAGTGCGGGGTGGACGCAGTCGAGTTGAACAACCCGCCGCCCGTGGTGAACGCCTTGTCTTGAGCAGGTTCATTCAATCGCGCATGCACTGAAGCGAGTACTGCCAGCAACAGCAAAGCCCACCAGCACCATCCACTCGACATGGATTTCATTGTTCTCGAATATCAATGGAGCAGGAGCAGGAGCAAGAGCAGGATACAAACCAAATCGACTTGAGCGAGGTAGTACTGAGTACTCCACTGACGGAGTTGGCGAATAATCCGAAAGTGAGTGAGTTGGCTCGAGTGGTTTGTTTGGTTCCCTGCTCCCACAACACACAAAGTGAACGAACCACCAGATGGGGTGTTGGAGCGGGGGGTCTAGACGGCTTGGAGTGACGGTCCGTGTTGCACCTTCAGAAGTCGTCTCATTTCTACGTCCCATCCATTTCGTCGGGACCATCCGTTCAACCAGTTGAACACCACTTGTGCTCAACTGTTCAACTGTTCTAGCTGGAAAAGCCGACAGTTGGATGGTTGGAGAGGTTGAATGGCCAGGCCATGCATTTTCATGCCAACATTTCGACAGACAGGCACCAATGGACTGCAAGTTTCACAGCCACCATCACTCGTTCAATTAAAAGATGATGAACAAGTGATGGACAAAGTGGTGGTGGAGGATGGATCGTGCAAGGTTTTTGGGGTGTTACTCACGCATTTGGTGGACGAACTGACTGCTACTCACGGTCTAAGTCCGTCCTTGGCAGATACACTTGCTCTCTCTTTCGCTCTCTTGGTTGTCACGAGTTCCCTCATTGCTTGTGTTGCTTCTTGCTTTGGGTTGATCAAGAGAACCAGGTGTCTCCAGAGTCATTTCTCAAACTCCACGACACTGTGTAGTACAGAATCCGTTCGTCTCTCACATCCATCCACCAGGCGGTCAACCCAAAGACACACCTCTCAACATGGCGGATAGCACAGTGTACCAACAACAACCACCCGTGGCCAAGACATATGTCTTCGAGCAACCACCGCCGATGGCCCAACAAGTCCAAGCAACGACCTACACCACCGCCCAGGAACCTGTCATGCCAACCTCCTATGTGATGCCCCAGTTTGCCGTCTCTGAACAAGTCGTGCACATGGATCTCGCCAATGCACGAGGCTTTGTGGTCAACCAGGTCGCGCAACCGCTTGAAGCCATTGCGCAAATGTTGGACATTCCCTACGAACAACAAAACAACTACAAGGTTGGGCTCTTGCCGGCCGACAAGAGAGTCAAATCTGCACCGGACGACAAAGAAGGCTGGCAACCAGGACTCGATGAATTGCAGGCCATTCAACCTTACTTCACGGCCAGTGAGAAAAGCGATTGCTGCGACCGGACCATCTTTACATGTCTTGGACTTCGTAACATGCGCCCCATGAAGATCTACTTCACGGTCAACAACACCAGCGGCGATGTGTACTTTGTCGAACGTCCGTTCAAGTGTGGAGGCTGTTGTGGGGCTCCGTTGGAGATGAAAGTGTACCAATCCCAAGGAGATCAACGGTTGGTTGGTCGCGTGCGTGAAAACTTCCAACCATACTTTCACAAGTGCTTGGCTTCCTGTTGCATGGCGACCGTGTACCATGACATTGAACGTGCCATGCCCAACGGGGAAATGGAATTGCAGTACACAATGCGCGCCAATCTGGGTTGTTGCGGTCGCGTCAACAACTGCTGCGGCGCCACTTGTTGGAAAAACGACATGGTGTTTGACATCTTGGACACCAACGGAGAAGTCGTGGCGCATTTGCAAAAGACTTTTGCCGGTGGTGACAACTGCGACCAGTTCTGTCGCGCGTCTTTTCGTGCCGGGTACGACTATGACAATTACATTTTGGAATTTCCCGAAGGATCCACGCCCGAAGATCGCATGTTGTTGTTGACGTCGATTCTTCAATTGGATTTCCATCGTTTCGAGATGCCCCAGCAAAACAATCGACATCATCACCACAACTAGTTGGGAGCAAATGAGGGAGGTATTAGTGCGCGCGTGTAGGCTTGTGTTTGTATCGGATAAATCGCTGGAATGCCGACGAGAACGTTATTGTTCTTCCTGCCGCAAAACACGCAGAAAACGTTCTCTCCATGGGCAAAGGGGCGGCGGACAGGCAGGCAGTCACCGTGGGAATGGAATGTCAATGTACATGGGCCTCACTCCGCATCCACTGTAAGATGCCAATAGGCAAATGCCAAACCTTGGGTGCTCATGCAGTCACGCGTGGACTGGTACCAACACCAGTCCCAGCAACGCGCACCAGCTCTCACTCCAATTCAACACAAGACTGGAGTGGATCTCATTGGTGAGGTTTCCTCGTCCAACCCAACGAGCAAGTTGGCAGGTCAGAGGTTCAAAGCTTGATCGATCTGTTGGTTCGTGGCTCCAACGCGAATGCGCAAGCACTCATCTTATCCGGTTGATCTTAGTGATGGTGGTGGGAACCATCGAATGACCTGGCTCAGGTCATTAGATGTTCCTGCTTTGTAGCCGACCACCAACCTTGTGAGCTCCCACAATCGATCAACAAGACAGGGCAGAAGCAACTCGATTGATCGAAGGCGCCGCTCATTCCTCACGCATTTGGATCACCAACCGACTGATTGACCATTGACGCGCTCCCGACACCAAAGTACAATGTTCAGGTTGTTGCTGATACCCGGCTTGATCCGTCATGGTAGTGCGCTTGTCTGGCTCTCGTTTGGAAGAACAAGGTGCGTTCCTTGAGCAACACGCTGGTTGATCCTATGATGAGCAACCAACCACACAAAGGTCTTCCCACCATATGGCCCGTACAGCTCTTTCTTCCCAGTGGGCATGGTGGTTCCTCCTGACTCAAAGAGTTGTTGGTGCGTGGAGAATCCTCAGAGAGTCCGTTTGATCTCGGCTCGAGCCGCTCGGTCTATTGGTGCCGTTGTCTTCAACGGCACCAAGTCACAATGGAGAGAACGAAACACGTGCACCCCAAATGCAACCGTACCAACATGTGTGATGATGGGTCGAGGGGCAATCAATGGCTTTGAACCATGTTGCATCCGGTAATGGCATGAAAGAGCACAGGAACGATGGACCCCACTGACACTCTTTTCACTGCTCGATAGACTGCGCGACTCGCTGTGGAATGGTCAAAGACAGTAGTCAAACGCGCGGGTTTGTCTCGGCAGGAAATGGACATGCAATGATGATCCATGGGAACAAATAGTCAGAATGGTCGGAATGCCGCAAGCACGGTACGGCCGTCCAGTGGAGTTTTAAGTTGGAAGTCACCCTTTAGGCATCGTAGCAACTAGCCAAACTCACTCCAAAGGTTGTTGGGCGCCGCACTCTTTATCATCGCAGCAACGTCCTGCTCGAGATCATGACCAGGATCGCTGGGGGTGGAACCAAACAGTACTCGATCCAAAGTGAACTCAAGAACTGGCGATCTTCTGGATCAGTGTGGTGGATTGGTCTAGCTACAGGTGCTTGTCAAGTCAACACCAAGTGTCAACGCCACCAGGAACAAGCACACTTGGATCGAGTTCATCATCGTTGGTGATAGGTTGCAACGCACGAATAACGACCCAGTGAGTACCTCGACAACTTCCAATTGTGTTTGACGTCGCCAACGACTCGCTTGTCGTCTCCAACAACTGTGTAGATGCTACACATCCTCAACTGCTAGAGGGTTTTTCGGTGATGACACTGCAAAGGAAGAGGATTCGTCGGGTTGCTGCAGTGCTTGTGCCTGGTCTTCCAAGCATTTGAAATATCCAAAGGACGTCTTTGAAGGACCTATTCGAATCTTGAGGTGGTCTTTGATCGGCTTGAAGTGCGAATTGCTTGGAACTCTTGCTCCCCACCTTGCGCGGTGTGAAGAGACGTGCTTTGCGGGTGGTGGTGGCTTTGATTTTCTGGTCTGGTCTGGTGTTCATGGTTCGCCTATTTGTGCGGGGCTTCTTTGGCCACGTGGCCAAAGAAGCCCCCAGTGCAGGCGGGGGGGATGTTTTGTCTTTTTTGATCGCATGAGCAGCTTAGGCAGAACGCATTCTCTCTCAAATACTACCGCTATCACCTCGCTCCCACTTCTAACGGAACGGTGGCGCGTGCTGCCCACCCACCTCTTCATGGGAACTGGTACTGCAATCGCTCGTTGATGCCGTACAAGTGACCAACTTTTTGGATTTTCTTCTGGTTCTGAAACATCTTTTTGGTCAACGGCACTTTCTTACCAGCCACCAGGACGCGCACCGCACGGGTTTGGTTGAGCGACTCGGGGATTTGCACCGGTGGGATGGCCATTTTACGCAGATAGCTCATGCGAAAACGATAGCATTTCTTGGTGTGGTGGGCTTGGATTTTCTGCTTGAAAGCTTCGACCAAGTCGTCATTGGAGATAGAAGAGCACTCGTGGGTGGGCTGTTGTCGCTCGGGTCTTGGATCTTGATGACGTGGCAAGGTTTGTTGCGGGCGAGCCGCCGAAGCGGGCACCACGCGACCATGCTGATGAGGATGGTCTTCCTCACAGTGGCGCTGGATCTTGGCCAGAAAAGCATCCTCCGGAACACTGGCGTTCGGATGGCCATCAAGCCGGGAAACTCCTCCTGTTGCGCGGGGAGCAGCTCGACGTGGAGGAGGCAGGGCAGCTTCCTGGTGCGACTCGTTTGGCTGAAGCGCCCAAATGTTCAACTGGTCATTCGGGGGAAGCCCCATGGGCTTCGAGTGCTTCGATGCTGGTACTCAAAACACGAAAGCTGGAGTTGGGAGGAAATCGTGGCCGCGTTTGCTTTTGGGACTTGCACAGAAGCGCACAAGTTGCGAAATGAGACATACCGCCACCTCCACCTCCACCCAGCGATGCGTGCAAACGCTGTTCCCAACCAGAAGCAGCAGAAGAAGAAGGAGAGGATCAAGAGCAACAACAACCCCGCGTTGGAGAGCTGGCTGGCAAGGCAGGCTGGCTGGGTGGCTGGCTGCTTGCTGTCAGCCATCAGAGCGTTCCGTCCAAGCCGAGAATTTTCATGGGTTGGTAGTCAAGCGCTGCCTCCATGCAACGGGGTGCACTTGGGCACTTGGGACGGGTGGGTTTGGGGCTGGTGTCGGGGTGCGTGTGGGGTCCATGCGCCCAGGGGCAGGTCACCAGCACCGTCGTTGAGCCTCTTGCTCATGCACATGCCAAAGACGAGCCACTGAGGTCTCTCCAAAACACTCCAAGACCTCGACACAAGGTGCATCCTCTTCCCCGTCACATTTGTGTTCACTCACGCGCCATTCGACTTTAGGTCTTCACCGTTTCCCATGCTGTCGAGACCCCAAGCGGCCACGTCACATGACCTGTGGGGGTTCATGGAGTGTAAGTACGACAAGGGTGTGAACGTGTGATGCATAGGCAAAGGATTGACAACTAGAACTGGATCTTCCTCCCATGAGCCAGATGCTGGACTACGTCATTGGCGCAACCGCCCATCAGTAAGTGCCCAAGGCATTTCAGGAATAGCAGGCTATGACGCGTTGAATGAGACTGCACTACTAACCATACCAGCTGGGTGGTTCTGCTGGTGCCTTGTTTTCATGTGGCCGCCACACTCCACGTGATTTAGGTGCCGAGCGACTCGTTCTGATGGCATGTCCTCCATACAAGGTGTACTGTACCTCCCCCAGATGCTGGTAGGTGGTAGTTCAACCCCCACCACCCACCAGTGTCTTGCATGTTGACTGGGATCTATTCGGTTCTTCACCAAGATTTCAATTGGACGTCTCCTTGTTTATGCCCCTTCTGTTGTTTGTCTTCTTGGGAAGACCAATCTCTTTCGCTTGCTCTCTCTCTCTCTCTCTTTCTCTCTCTGTTGACGGTTGGTGATCAACATGGGATGGTGTCGTCCATGAGAAAAACGTGTAGTCTTTGATGCCGACGGCGGTGAGGAAGATGCAGTGTGCTTGGAGAGGAGGAGGAAGAGAGAGAGAGAGTCATGGGTCATGAGACCAGCCATTCTGGATGAGGAAAAGCGGTCAGATTCTGTCAACAATACTACACACGTTGCTTCGTGCACACACACACACACACGACGACGGCGGACATGTCCGTCCCAAACAACCGTTCCAGCGACCCAGCCACCTCTTTCTCTACTCGAATGTTTTCCCTCGTTCTTCCAGATGTCATGTACCGACACTTGCTCCAAATCAGCTCCAATGGTGATGTCGATGTCGGTGGTGGTGCTGCGGCATCTTCAAACGATGGAAATGGAAATCCAACGGAAGCATCGACATCAACACGAGCATGTGGTTCTTCGAGAGACGAATCTTGAGGGAATTTTGAAATGGAATTTGTCATCGTCCAAGGCACCACGCAAATACGCGCGACAGCATTGGTCGCAGTCGTTGCCGCCCCGTTGCCACCCGCAGACGAGCTACCACTTGGTCATTGCCGGGGGGTCCAACATGTCGAACACCATGTTGTGCTTCCAACAAGTGGCACCGCAACAACCTCAGATTCGCACGTAGGGTGTATTGTAACGTGAGCTGACTTCCTCTGAGATCGCCAAGTTCGGGTACCCACGTTGGTAAATGGAATCATGAGCTGCTCACGGGTTGCCAACATGGCCGTGTTCTCTACTAAAATGTGCCATGGGGAACCTGCTCGACTGGTGGAAATGAATCATTTGTGGCAAGAGCTTTTGCGCCGATGGTACTCCTTGGTGTGATTTAGTTGTATCGATGAGGTTGAGCCATGAGGATCGTTGTTGTTCAGCTTTGAACAATAAGGCTGGCCAAGCGAGAAGTGAGCTCCAAGTGTAGCAGTTGATGCATCAACAGATACAACACACCAGGGCAGGAGCAGGAGGGTGCAAGGTCGTTCAAAAGGGATGGATGGACACTTTTGTTGCAGGTTTTCCTCTCTTTTGAAAAGCCTCATTGCGATATTCTACCAAAACGAATCCTGCTCCTAAAGAACACGATAGTCAACCGGATGCGGTTGGCGCTGTTGGTGCTCGTGTGGTTGCCCAACGCGATGGTTTCTCGGGGGCAAGCAGGACTGCATAAGTCGCAAGACGACCATAAACACTGACATCTTCTCCAATCACGTGCAAATGCCACTGCAGCTCGATTCAAAGACCACCACGGGCTACTAGCAAACGCTCTCTTGCTCGATGCATTCACTCGCCAATCCACCATTCCAGAGCTTCCATCAACGTTGGTGAATCGCTTGTCGGAGGGCAAGTTGACGCATGCCAAGACGACTCGCCGTTCGAGTCATTCGCAGTTTCAAGACTCTAGTGGAGAAGCAGGCACAAGTTTCGTCACTAACTTGTACTCTCTCTCTCTCTCTCTTTTTCTCGCTTGCTGTTCTCGATACCACACCACACATTGGCGTGGAGGTCACGATACATCTTCCATGGTTTCTGAGAGCGTCGTGTCCTCAAGGCTGCCTGGCAACGGCATATTCCGGATTCCATGTTGGTGCGTGCTGTTTAGTGCCGGGTACGGTAGTTGCATGAAAACCAACCATCAATAGAGCAGTCTTTCACAAGTGTAGTAGCAACAGGTGCTTGGTATGCAGCCCGTCACTGGCAACAGTTGGTCCCGCCGCTTTGCCATTCCCGTCGGTTGGCACTTGGTGCGTGAAACGACGCGGGGTGGTGTGGTCCACATGACCCGGCGCTGCTCTTTGTTGGTTGGCAACGGGTTGCTTCCTATCCGTTATATACACCGCGTTAAGTTGATACCAACCATGACACCAAGCCAATCACTTGTGATGGAGCAGCCCAAGATGCCGGGCAAGCGTCGCCGCGATGGCGGCACCACCAAAGGTACACCGTGTGACCCCCCACAAGACAAAGTTTTGTACCAGTGCCGAGTGCTTTTGCATCGAGAAATCAAGAAAATTCGTACGTTTCAAGTGCGAAAGAACGTCAAACAACTCAAACAGTTGCGTTTGCGACAGACCCAAAGGCAACCACCAGTCGAGGAACCCAATGCCATCACCAGCACTGTCAATGCCAGTGGGCAACAACAACAACAACAACAACAACAACAACAACCACAAGACCAAGACCAAGACCAAGATGACGATGCTGCTGGTGCTGCTGCTGCTGCTGCTGCTGCTTCTGATGCGGCTGCCTCAAAGAAGACACCAAAGCACCAAGCAAGCAAAGCGCCCGTGCCCAAACTTGACAAGCAGATTCGTCGCCAAGAGCACGAACTGGCCATTCTCAAGGTGACCATTCAAAATGGCAGATGTATTTGCTGTTATTGTTGTTGTTGCTGCTGCTGCTGTTCTTCTTCTTCTTCTTCTTCTTCTAATGGGACTGACCGTTGTTGTCCATGATCCATGTTATATTGCATTGGACCCAGTCTCTGGATCTTGCGCTGGTGGTGCAACAAGCCATTGATCAAACAGGTTTCTACGTGTTTTCGAGCGAATACCAAGAAGCAAAGCGACGCAAAACGTCGGTAGACAGCCAAGAAGACGCTGAAGAAGAGGGCGATGGTCTTATTGAGTACGAAGACAGTGGCAGTGACGAGGAGGAAGCGCTCAAAAATGATCCGTCCCAGCAGCAGCAGCAACAACAACAACAACAGTTGACCGACCCCAATGCCAAAGCAATCGACGACACGGAAGCCATTCGAACCAAATGCATCCACGCCATTCTCGCCCACAAGCAGCTGCAACCAACGCTCGACAACATGAAGAAAGCGTGAGTTCTCGCTCTCTTCTCGCTCTCTCTCTCTCTTCGTGTAAGCGCAATCGAGGCAGCTTCCGCTCTCTAACGACAAGAAACTCTTTGCGGGGGAATGGATGTGTAGTGTCGAGAAACACGCGCGTGAACAGGCCAAAAAAGAGCAAAAGAAGCTACTCAAAAAGGCACGTGGCAAAGGCAATTTGGTGGGTGGACGAAGTGCCGCCATGCCGACCTCTTTGTTTCTCGGTGCGCTCTCGGAAGCCAGCTCCGGTGGTGGTCGAGCCAGCAGAGGCAGCAACAATGTGTTTAGCAGTGAACCCTTTGGCCAAGGCTTTGAGATGGCAGGTGAAGACGACGCGTTTGGTGGCATTGGCCACGAAGACGACGACGATGACGACATGGACGACGAGACCCGTGCGCGAAAACGTGCCGAAGCGCGCGAAATCGCCGACTTCTTGGGTGAAACCAACAAGAAAAAGAACCGCCCGGGCCAACGCGCGCGACGTCAAAAAGCGCTGGAGCGAGAAGCCCAGGAACAACGTCGACAGCATCCGCATCGACCACATGGCAAGCAACCTGCCAAGGGCACACGGGATCACCACCACCAGGAGCGTGGCAACCGCGACGGGCGACATCCGACTCGACGAAAAGCACCACCACTCAGCAACTACCAGCCACGAACCCAAGCGCAACGAGACTTCAAGGTGAACCACAGCAAGGCGGCTTCTGCTTCTTCGTCATCGTCGTCGTCGTTGTTGTTGTCCCATCCACCACGTGGTACTCCACGATCGCGGGAGCAAACCCCCAACATGGCCAAGCCGTCACGTGGCAACAAGGATCATCGTGGTGGTGTCAAGCCCATGGCCAACGCCACCAAGGCCAAAGATGAAGTGATGCATCCGTCCTGGCAGGCCAAACAGCAGCTCAAGGCCAAGCAAAAAGTGGATTTGCAGGCCTTTAGCGGCAAGAAGATCACTTTTGATGACTAGAACAGACCCAAGAGTCCTGCTTCTCCTTGATGGAGAGATGAGTTCCTCTATGCAAAACCGTTGGTGCCATTATTTCTTCTGCTTGTCGATGGTTCTTCTTCCATTCACCTGCTTGTCTGCCTGTCTGCCTGTCTGTCTGTGGGTTAATAGCCTGGTCGTCGAAACATTTTGGCCACTTGGTGTGCCAGACTCGAGTCGGATGGCGCGCACTGACGCCGCAATTGCGGAATGTCCTTGTTCAACACACGCTCCAAAGACTCCAATTCATGGGACGACACGCTGGGCAGCGCATCCAGACCCAGGGTCTCAATGGACAATTGCACACTGGCCAATACACGTTTCCAAATGGCCAGCACATACTCGTCGCCTTCGGCCAATTGACGTCCGTACAACATGCGGAAGCGCTCGTTCAGATGGGATTCGCTCAACAGGGCCTTGCCCAATTGGCTCATGACTTGGTTGTTGTTGTAGAGCATGCCCACGCTGGCCAAGAGTGTGGTCAACGACAATACCAGGCTGGTCTCCATGGGTAGACCCGCAAAGAAGCTCGTCAACGCCAACGCATTGCCACCACCAAACGTGCCGCCGACCATCATCATGCGACGGTATTTCTCTTTGACAAACGCGCTTCGAATGTCGTCAAAGATGCGCGCATGCATCTGCAGCATGCGCGTCGAGTCGTACAGGTTGGTGATCAGATTGTCCACGCGGCGTTCTGGTGCGCGCATGACTTCATGGACCACTTCTTCACGCATGGCATCCAAGTCCTTGAGCGAGGCACTCAGTCCATTGTCTGCGTCGCTCGAATCGCTCGAAGAAGCCTCCAAGGAAGAAGAAGAAGAAGTTGTTGACGAGCCATGTCCATGCTCTCGGTCCACATGGCCGTTCTTGACCGGCACACACATGGTGTAAATGCGCGGCAAGTCTTTCAACGGAATGACCTTGGACAAGTTCCAACACAACGAGCCGTAGGCACGCGCAAAGTCGTGGATCTTGCGGAACTGGTCCACTTTGTTCAACACGATCTGCAACTTGTGGTCCATGCCGATCAGCGCACTGGTCAAAATGGACAAGGTCTCGCCAGTGGTCCCGGGTTTGTCTGGGTCAAAGAACAACAAAATGACATCCGCGCGCTCGGCGTACCATCGAATCACTTGCGGAAACTCGTAGCCTCGGTCGTTGCTGGTGTAATCCACGGGTTGCTGCACAAATGCGCCAGAAGTGTTTCCGGCACCATAGCCACCACCACCATATCGATTGCCATGGCCAGGACGACGCATCTGGTCCCCACTATTGTTGAAATACGACTTGCCCGAGGCGTAATACGGCGAATTGGCGATGGCGTGCACGCTTTTGGGGCTATCAATCATCCCTGGCGAATCCACCAGCATGAAATTCACGTGAATGTCTTTGCGCACTTTGAGTTGCGTGCGTTGCACCAGCGCGGGGCCAAACGTGCGCAGCCCCGAAAAGCCCAAATCCGGGTCGCCAACCAGGGCAGGGCCATCCTGGTCAATATCTTCTTTGCCTGGCGCTATGATGGTGAAGCCATCGTCCGTGGGGGCCACTCCGGTCGACTGGACATCACGTTGCACCAGGTAATTGATAAACGTCGACTTGCCCGACGAGTGGTTGCCTAGACAAAACACAAAGGGCAGCGCCGGTAACTTGTCTTCTTTGTGCTTGCGATCCAATGGGCCAATCAACTTCTCGTTGAGTGGCAACAAAATGCTGCTCTCAATGGTGCTGGTCTGCTGCATCAGCCGAATGTATTTCTCGTCGTTGGCGACCACTTGGTTCTCCTGGGTGGCTGAAATGACTTCGGAGGCGCTGGTGAAAAACGACGCGCGGTGGATGCTTGAAGTCTTGCTAAGACGTGGATGAAGCCAGTGGTTCCAAGAAGAAGAAGAAGACGAAGACGAAGACGAACACGCGCCATACTGAAGCGATCCACGTACCAGAGGAAGCACGCGACGAGTTGTTGGGCCGCCATGCCGCCCCCACGCCTTGCGCAACATGATGGTTGATATGGATGTGGATTTGTGGGAGCGGTGGAGAAGAAAGTGGGGTGGCCCACATGAATTCAGGAGGTTCAACGTTGAATTGCGTGGGCAACAGCATGGCGTGGATAGGTGCAGATCAACAACGATCGGCCTCAAACATTATGCCCGATTGAATTTGCTTTAAATGTAATAACGGGTTTAAATGTTTGGTGCACGTCAAAATCAAAGAGCACTCGAATAGCTCTCCGCTTGGCTGGTTACACCTAACATAAGGTGTTTATGGTGTGGTGCACCTCTCAACAACCAAGCGAATTTTCCCTGTGCGTGGGACCAGGTCCGTCCCACGACACACCACTGCCACACCAAATTAGCGCCGACTACCACACCGATCAAAACCACACAGCCAGCAAGGGCAGCAAAAGGAAAGCCAACGCCAACGCCAACGCCAACGCCAACGCCAACGCCAACGCGGCTGAAAAGAGATGGAGATCAAGCAATTGCTGGAGAAATTGGTCGCAAGACAAGATCTCTGTCATGCGGAAATCGAATTCGCCATTGATTCCATGGTGCAAGTCGCTTCTGCTGAACAAGAAGACGCCGATGCGGTGGAGGCCACCACCAGTCAGATCCAAATGGGCATTTTGCTGGCGCTGCTGGCTGCCAAAGGAGAAACAGCGCAGGAAATCGCTGCCTTTGCCAAGTGCATGGGGAAACACTCGATCGCTGTGGAAATTCCTGTGAGTTTACTGGTTCGTCTGGCCAAGTGACTGGGTGGCTGTTGGATGCTGATACCCTTTTGCATTTGCTGGCGCTTCTGAATTGCAAATAGAACAACGTGACGACACTGGACATTGTCGGAACAGGTGGAGACGGCGCCAACACCGTGAATCTCTCCACAGCGGCCGCAATTCTGGCTTCGGCATGTGGCGCAGTTGTTGCGAAGCATGGCAATCGCTCTGTCTCCAGCAGGTTGGTCTTGCTTGATCATTTCATCCACGAGCCCGTCGCTGAAGTCTAATAGCTGAATTGGATCCTCTTGTGCTGGATGTGCTGAATCGGATATCCTCTAAACAACCTGCCTATACTAGATCGGGTTCAGCCGATGTCTTGGAAGCTCTGGGTATTCCGATGCTACACCCGGATCGCATCGCACCGTGCGTGAGAAAGGCCCAGATTGCGTTCATGTATGCTCCACATTTCCATCCTGCCATGCGATTCGTCAAACCAATTCGCCAGGCCATGCGCATTCGGTGTGTGTTCAACATTTTGGGACCACTGCTGAACCCAGCCCACTGCAAACGAGTGGTCATTGGCGTGTACACACCAAAGCTGTTGGACACCTTTGGCGAAGCGTTGTTGGCATTGGGCATTGACCATGGGCTCGTCGTCCACTGCGCAGGGCTGGATGAACTGAATTTCATTGGTTCGGCTGAAATCGTGGAAGTGTGTGCGGCTGAAAATCCCCCGGTCAAGCATTATCGGTTTGACGCAAGCGATAGATTAGGTATTCCCGCAACAGAGCTCAGCGATTTACGAGGTGGCGATGCTGATGAAAATGCTGAAATCCTGAAGCAAGTGTTTCAAGGGGGCACCAATTGTGACAATGCCATCGGCAACACCATTGCGCTGAATGCCGGGGCAGGGCTGTATGTGTATGGCAAGGCTTCCAGTCTGGAAGAAGGCTTTTGGATTGCTAAGAAAGCATTGCGTGAAGGGAAAGCCATGGAAAAATTAGAGCAATGGCAACAAGCAGTACAGCCTCAGCCGAGTACTTGAGACCAAGCATCAGTCAGGAATGTGTATACCGATACTGTACGAACACGTATAGAGATCATTGTGGATTCGTTAGTTGTGGATTTGTTCTTTGTTGAAGTAATCGGCTGAAGATGATGGTGTGTTTACATCAACTTGCTGCGGACTCATGCAACCAAAACCTTGTTGGTCTTATGCTTGTAGCAAACCAGAGTGCTGGCGAGCTCAAAGCTTCTATTCTTAGGCGCTGACATCGTCAACAAACCATGGCTTCTTATAACCAATCACCCCTGCAAGATGGCACCACGCAGCTGAAAAGGCCAACCATTGAGCAGATATCCCAGCGCCCCTATGCGTTTGTCGTCTTCTCCTTGGTTCAAGGAGAAGGGCTTCGGAGCATGTCCCTACTGTAACTCTACACTTGTTCAAGTCTCTGTGTACAGTAAGTGCACCCCCGCCTCTTTTGTATGACGGACCTCCAGTTCGGTCCAGAGTGGATTCCAGCTGAGCATTCCAGCCAGATTCTTTGTCAGCTTATCAGCGAGAGGTCACCAGCGTTCGCGAAAGCCAAAGCAAGAAGCGCACTAGTCAACGAGAAATGCTGAAAACAACAAGTGCTGAATACGCCCAGCAATGCGACTATGCACGATCGCTTGTGCGAGCGTATTATCATATTCTCACGGTCGGATGTGGTGCCCCGCGCGGCAAATGCTGCAACTGGCAATGTGCTTCCCATCGAATCGCCAAGAGCATTTCCCCGACCGAAGCGGTGATCCAGAGCATTGGCTTGGCACTGTATCAGCCCATGGTTTTGTGCACCGCAAACAGTACCAACCATTCAACCAACATGAATAGTATTCTTCAGCAACAGTCCAGCCAACCACGGCAACAACAACAGCCCCTTTCAGCCAATCCAAAAGATTCCAGTCATGCAGCTCCGCAAGAGGAGTTTCCAGAGAAACCCGAAGTGGATGACGACGACGAGGATCAGTTAGAAGATCACGAAGAGGAGCAAGGCCACGAAGACGACGACGACAAGGACCGAAAGATCCTCAAGAGTTTTTACGATACGCTCTGCTCGCCTCGTCGACGACTCTCGAGTGCTATGCAGCTCGACTCGTCTCTCAATCTCAGTGATTCCAGTGTTTCCAGTGTTTCCAGTTCTTCTCAGCAGCCATTGCAGTCTCAGCATCAGCAACAACAGTTGACTTCTTCTCTGTCCATTCCAAAGCGAAAGTTGGTTTCTGCGCTTGCCAATGCCAATGCCAATACAACTCTGCAACGAAACTAATGGGATGCCACAAGCGCTTTCTTTCCATGCCCACAAAATAGTACAATAGCTGATAGTCCGTGGATGATCATGTCCTCCCGATGAAGAGTGAAGAAAAAAGAAAAAAAAAGACTTCGTCTTTGTATTGAATCAAATCATACGTTCTTCTGGCTCTTCTGGGACGGGGTGCTGCGCTTGGGCGGGTCCACCCAGTGCGAGCGGTCGCCACGAAGGAAACAAAGATAACACAAGCCCGTAGGTAAAGTACTGAACATCTTTCAGCAACCCAGCGTCCGGGGAGATGCGAAAGACATTCATGCTGAACAAGTCATCGTCGTCGGTGGCATCCAACGGGTTGGCGATTCCACCAACACCAGCAGCCCCGTTGTTGGCACGAGCACCGACACCACCAGCACCATTGGCGTCTGCTCCCGGAGCAGCATTGCGATTCCCATAGAAACGCTTGTAGATCTCAAACAATTTGGCGAATATGCCAGTCATTTGCCTGCAGCAAATAAGTGATATGATCAGTTAGTCAATGAATCAGTAAATCCACCGGATCAGCCGCTATTATTGTACACAAAACTCACAAGAAGGCAAGGGTTGCAAACACCGACAGCATGATGACGCGATCCAAGGGCGTGTCTTGGCCAATGATGAACAGCATGAACGCCATCTTGACAATCAATCGCAAGTCCACCAGAGGAATCACTTCGCGCCACAGGGCCACTAGAATACCATCCTCCACACGTGCTGGCGCCGGCGCTGCTGCTGCTTGTCCAGGAGCTGGGGCTCCAGGTGCGACAGGAGCCGCAGGAGCTTGGGCTGGGGGCACTGCAGCTGGCACCGGTGGTGCTGCATTTCTGCCTGTAGCTGCCTGGAAAAACCGTCGCAATGCGGAAGCGGCACGTCCACCGGTCGAAGAAGACGACGAATTGGTTGAACCAGTCTGCTGCTGGCCGGCGGCGACTTGGCGTTGGAGCTGGTACCAAAAGAAAAGCTCGCTCTGGATGCGAAGCTGCTGGTAGAGGCACATTTGCTGCGCGAGAAGCACGTCCGTTGGTGGCATCTGAGATGGCAAATGTATGGAACAAGGAGTCGACGAAGGCGCAAACGGTTGGCTGGCGGGTGCTGGTGTTGGTGGCGTCATGGGAACCCAAGATGTGGGAGCAGCACCCTGCAGCGGACCTGCAGCAAACGGAAACGCTCCATTCACGGTGGTCGCCGAGGCCGGTGCACTCATGACAGGAATAAAAGTCGTTGGAACTGCACTTGCTGTTGATGCTGGAGCTGACGCTGGTGCCGAAACTCCGGTACTGGTGCTTCGAGGCGGTGCAGTAGCTGAAAGTGGGGCTGAAACCGAACTTGACGATGAAACAGAAGCTGAAACACGCGGTGAAGATGACGAAGAGGGTGATGAAGCAGCAGCAGCAACAGTAGAGTTTTGTGATGGGGAGTTGCCAGTGGTGGTCTTGGAGGTTCTGCCATTGGTGTCACCATTGATGGGCGGCGAAGAAGACCGTTTCGTCAACGATGCTGGCAGAAGAAGGTGAAACACAAACGCTTGAGTCTCTTCTTCTTTATCTGCAACAGTAGTGTCGCTCGAAGTTGTCTGTGTAGTCTAAGCGACACAAAAGACAGTCACAAGGGCACGAACGCCCCAAGGGTTGAAAGCGTTAGTGAACCGTGGAACGCAACCACAAAAGAGCACAGAGGCGAGAGATCACTTACTTTGGCAAGTATATTCTGTAAGATATCTTGGTCTTGGCAGATTTTGCCACCAAAAATCAGTTTCTGGCTTTCCACGGGTGGTGCCGACGCAAAGGACGCCTTGACTTTCTCTTTGAGCTGCAGGATCGAAAGAGTCGTTTCGCACTCAAAGGTCTCGATCTCACTGTGCTGATAAACGTTCTTCACTTGGATTTTCACAGAAGAGGCGGAACTATCGCCATTCGAAGAAGTAGAAGAAGATGCCACCATCAGTACACTATCTCCTTTGCTCTCTGGTGTTTTCTCTCTTGGTGTGCTGTGTGGATCGACAAGATTTAGTGGCACTTTTTGGTTCTTCTTTTCAGGGTAAAGTGATGTCGACACAACTTACGTGGACACATTTCGTGATGTGGTACAGTGTACCGGGTGGCAAGAGCCCATCCCTAACGTTGACAATTGTTTTTGGGAGGTGTGGGTTCAAAAATTCAGTTTCTCCAATGGGAGCAGTATTATGATGTCTTACAGTACATATGGCAGTCAATGCTTCTATTAGAGGACCCCATTTTCAACTGACGCAACAAGCAAAAAAAGCCACAACAAGTCAACAATGATGATGGATGAGCTGCCGCCCAATGGCTCCTCGTCCGGTTCAAGTGATGGGATCCGTGGAAGAAACAAGAAGAGCAATGGATTGTCAAACAACTCAACGGCCAACGGGTATCTCGATCAAGCCGCGGGTGATGTCGAGCTCGGAATGGGCGATGACGAGACCCATTCACTTCTCATCAATGGAGGTGATCCGAGCAAGCCACAAAAGCCCAATAGTGGTAATGGAGGTGCGGGTCTGCGAAGTAAAATATCGTCAATGTACCGATGGTGGATGTCGCTACGTCAGCAATTTGGGGATGCGTTGATTTTGCAGATCTTTTTCGTGTACTTTACCCAGGGCATTCGCTCAACGTTGTGTTCGCTGGGCACGAGTTACTATCTGAAAGAAACGCTTTCGTTGCTTCCTGCGCAAGCCGAAGCACTTCGTGCCACGGCTGCGATGCCATGGATCATCAAGCCGTTGTATGGCTTGATGTCGGACACGATTCCGATTTGGGGAACAAGACGCAAGAGCTACTTGTTGATCTTCTCTGCGCTATCGGCGATGGCCTATTTTGCACTTGCGGTTCCCAACCTGGTGGTGAATTACCAGGGCGCCATGATATGTTTAGTGGTGGCCAGTCTCGGCATCGCATTTTGTGACGTCGTGATTGATGGTAAAGTGGTTGAAGCGTCACGGAGTGAAAAAAGCGACATGGCTGGTAGCCTACAGAGTCTCTCATGGCTATCACTGAGTATCGGTTCGGTGCTGGGGTCCGCCATTTCGGGGTACACGCTGAACACAATCGGTCCACAAGGGGTTTTCTTTCTTTCCGCAATGGGCCCCCTCTGTGTCGTGTTGCTTTCTACAAGCATTGAGGAAGAGATTTATCAGAGTGACATTGGATTTGTGGACACTGTGTCCCAGCAAGCCAAGGCTTTAGCCAAAGTAGTGGTGGATCCCATTTGCTGGAGACCCGTGTTGTGGATTTTCCTGTCCAATGCGTTGCCACCGAGTCTGAATGAAGCCATGTTCAACTTCAAGACCAGCCAACTGAACTTCTCCAAGAATTTCCTGGGCTTTATCTCGACGGTAGGCTCGTTGACGCTACTGGGCACCACAGCCGCGTACAATGCCTATTTCAAGGACATGCCATTTCGCGCCATGTTTTGGCGCATCCAACTGGCTTCGGCATTGATATCTCTGGCGGAATTTGTGTTGGTGTCGCGACTCAACACGTGGATTGGCATCGGCGACCATTTCTTCATTTTTGGCGACGAGATTCTCTCGGATGTGGTGGCGAGACTCAAACATATGCCATGTCTGGTGCTTTGCGCCAAAATCTGCCCACCGGGTATTGAAGGCACCATGTTTGCTCTGCTTATGTCCATTTACAATTTCTCCTGGTCCATGTCCTCGTATGGTGGGTCTTTCATTTGTGCCTACTTGAAGATCTCCAAGACCGATTTCACGGGGCTCACCCTGGCGGTTGTGATTCGAAGCCTGGGCAAACTGGTACCTATAGCGTTGCTGTTTTTGGTGCCAGCCACCACGTCGATCCGTGTGCCAGGTGGAGGAGTTGATGGTGTTGGGGCTTCACCTCGCAAGAAGAAGACGTCGCTGCATCGACTTGATTCCGAAGAAGAGAATGATTTGTTGCGATCCACAGAGGACAAAGAGAGAGCCATGGAGCAGGTTTAGATGTTGTTCACATGTTCAGTCGAAATGGAGCGTTCAGCGGTGTTTGTGACTTCCACAAAGAAACAAGTAATTAGACGCAATCAATGTTTTTTATTGTTTCTTTGCATGCGGATTGCTGGTACTACTAATTGTGGACGGACTGAGTTGGTGGTGGTGACTTGAGTTTGATTGCAATGGGCACCGTGGCTTGCTTTTTGTTTCGTGTACCTTCTACCATGTTGTCACTGTGGCGTTTGTGACTGCTATTGGGACTATTCTTCTCGCCGTTTTGTGAATTTTGTGGTTCACCACCATGGCCATCCACAAATTGATCTTGCCGAACACTATCCAGAGTGATCAGTTGACTATTCGGTGGAGGAAGTCGAACGCCATACTCGTTGGAAATTGGCGGCAGAGCCAGCGAATTTCGCTTTTCTGCAAGTTCCATGATCAACTCACGAGGTGGCACCAGTGCGTAATGGTGGTTCATACGAGAAGAAATCGCAAGACGAATGTCATCAGACTCGAGAGTCTGTTCGATGGGTGGTGTTAGTCCACGTTCATGACCTGATTTGTTCAGCGGAGTGGATCCTCTTACCGGCTTGTTTGCATACACTGAATACTCTTGCGCATCCACAAGCACATCAGTCACATACCCTGCGTACCGCCACAAAGCAACCACAAGGTCAGCACGGTACTCAGAAGAACGGAGTTTGAGACTATGGACCCTGCTCACGATGCACAAACTCTTGGAGCTGACTGACGACGCGAGGCTCGTACTTGTCGCTTCCCATGGACTCCAGAATCATCTTCATCACTTGAACATCCATGGGCTCATGTTTGACTTGGTCATTGGCTTCTTGGTTGCCGTCGTCTTCATGGATGCCATGTAGATTTCGCACTCGAAGCGAGGATTCACCGACGATCCCGTGTGGTGCAGACATAACTCTTCCACACTCCGCTATGGCCGGTTCAACAAAACCAAAATGGAAACAATCCTAACCCTACTCCTTAACCGGTTCGGCACCCCAGGATGGGGCCAGGACGAGAATTCGTCCAGGTGCCTTGCCAACCAACACCATGATTCCTCCACCATTCTTTGGTGATGGCATCGGACCTCAACAACTTCACAAAACAGCCATTACTACAACAAAAGTTAGGCATCTGATGCTTGTCATATGGGTTCGAGGTCATTTTCTCTACGTGGCAAGTGATAACATATGACGACTTTGTCTTTGTGGGACAAGTCGCGGTAACGATGAGTCCAACACACAGTTTGGTGTGGAGAACATCAAATGACAGGTCAAATACCAAAGAGTCGTGGCTTGATTGCTGATCTGGCAAGGATCGTTGCTTGTTCTGCAATTCTGCCAAGAATCCCGCAGCCACAAAGAGCAAACACATCCAAAGTGCTGAATGTGCTGAAGAACATGAGTCTATCCACACATCATCCATCAAGGATTGGATCCAACGGACCGCTTCCTCCACCACATGTGCTCTACACATCAAGAGTTTGGTGCCTCCTGGATGTGCAACACAGCAATTCAAACTGAAAAAAGATGCAGTTTGCCCATCCCAGACGGTATGGAAACCATAGATCCAAATGTTCAAAAAGTAGAGGATTTCGAGCTTTCAGCAATTCTACAATGCCACGACAAGAGAGTGGAAGGGAGTCAGAGACTTCAACAGCTGGTGGGCTTATGGTCTGAACAGGGCCATCTGGCCCCACCACAAGGTTTGCTAGGCTATCGGGTTGCACAAGATGTTTTCTCAGCCGTTACTCTTGCGTAGTCATTCTTTGAAGGCTCTGGGTATGTAAACCACCAAAGTGCTCACAAACACACTCAGCATGAAGCTCTATTGTTGTGTGGAGAAAAAAACAGAAGCAGGAAAGCATGGTGTAAGGCCACTACTGTTAATTATTTCTGGATTGCAAGATTGGACGGAGACGTGGCTTGAGTCATTGATTGCCACTTTCCATTCAGCATTGTGACCGAAGGAACGATCCACAGGCCACTACTGTCATCTAAGTCTTTCCGGTGTGCATTGAGTCGACTCGGAACACTTGCAGAGCTGTGAGAGAAACACGGCGGAAAAGGCTCCCAAGAGTCAGTCAGTCAGTCTGTCTGTCCGTCGATTAAGACCGTCAGCGGCCTATTGTCTGGCAGTAAAAATTCAAATCGTTGATTGAGTGACCAGTTTCAGCTGAAAAGCCAGAGTTTTCTTTGAAGTCTCGGCAAAGAAGAGTTCCGTGAACACCATTATTTGGCGTTTGGAGTCTCGAAACCAACATGACCTGGATGCATGCACTCGAGCGACGATCTTCCTTGCGTGTCAAGCGCGACCAACAGCAACCCGAGTTTCAGTGTTTGCGTGCACAACAGCATGCCAAGCAAGCCAACCAGCGACGCCATTCGGTTTCCGAGTGTGCGGCCGCGTTCATGAATCTGGCTACCGCCAACTTGGCCGCGATGAACGCCGCGCAAGAATGCATCAAGACTGCTAAGCCCACCCAGGCGTCGCCTGCGCCGTTTCAAGTGTTTAGTGGTTTGTTTGAAGCAAGCGAAGAAGCCAGAGACAAGAAGACCAACAAGCGAAGACGGTTTGCTTGTGGACTTGGTGTCAGCACCACGGCCAGCTCCAGCAACTTGGACAAGAGTGCATCCGGCAGCAGTGTCAAGTCGCCACAACAAAAACTGTGCCTTCAGCAACAAAAGAGTCCACAAAAAGTTCTTGAGCCAGTCTTTTTGTACAGCAATTGCAGTGGCAACCGCGAGCTGCCAGTGATTCGAAGCCGGTACACAGCGCGCGATGTCAAAGTGTTTATCGGCAAGAAGTTTTTGCTGAACCACTTTGAAACGAGCAAAGTGGTTTTGCACACAGGTGTTCAACCAAAGCTGTGTATTACGTTCACAGCCACAAAGCACACTGAAAAGCATTCGACGAACAGTGAACCTTCCAAGACCATTGCACTTCCACTGGACACGAAATGTGAAATCAAACACCGCAATCAAGTCAAGCTATCCGCACAGAGTCTAGCGTTCCACGTTTATCTGAAGTTCACCATGGTGGCCGATGCACTGATTTGGCTGAAACTGATTCAAGAAGCACTTCGGTTGGCCTCTTTTCTGGGTCAGATCAAGCCCAAGCACTTTACCAATACCAATTGTGACTCTCGACGAACCACTGGATCTTTTCTTGCAGGCAAGCCCAACGTGATGCTCTATGAGCACGTGACTTCCAAAAAGCAATTAGTGATCAAAGTGCTGCCTCACCAGCGAGTGGACTCTAGCCGAGAAGTCACTGCGCTCAAAAGACTGTTTATGAAAACCCAAGGAATCGTGGACCAATATGCCGTGTTTGAGACCCCATATGATGTGCGTGTGATCATGCCACTATTCGAAGGCAAGACTCTACTGGAAATGGTCAGCGCCAAGCGCAAACTGAACGAGCAACAAGCCAAGCAACTGATGCGACGCATCTGCCAACAACTGGACATAATGCACGCCGCTGGGGTAGTGCACTGTGACTTGAAGCTGGAAAACTTCTTGGTGAGTTACTCTTCGACTACTACTGGTCCTACTGAAGGCAACAATGTGGATGCGCTGCTGGATGCGCACGAAGTGAATGTGCAAATCATTGACTTTGGTGGAGCGTTTCTGTTGGAAGCAAACGGACGAACGCCCAGCAAACAAAAGAGTCAGCAACAGCCGCAACCCGAAGTACTGATTGGAACCCCCGGTTATGTGTCACCTGGTCGTTTGCGTGGCGCCAACCCGACGCCACAATCGGATGTGTTTGCCATGGGCATCATTTTGTACCAGATGATCACTGGTTGCCATCCGTTTCCGACCAACCGCGCGGCACGGTTGCCGCTGGATGTCACAAAATCGCTGGATTTAGTCAAGATCCAAGTGCAGTTGGCAAGCTTTGGCATCTCACTGGGGGTTCAGGAATTGATTGTAAGCATGCTGGAACCAGACGCAGACAAGAGAATCTCGCTGGCAGACATCATGACCCATGTGTGGATGCAGTGACGGTATCACACAATGGAAAGAATCCGCAATCGTTCGACCAAACCACAGTGCTTGCGACTCCATCAACACCCTACACTGTAGAGATTCAGTTATTTTAATCAAAAAAGTATGATAATGGATCGCCATAATAGAGTGTCATGCTTTTGTAGCATTTATTCACCATCCGTTCATGCATGTCTCCTTTCAGACTTGCTGAATATCCGAGTTGAGTGGCACTGCATCAGCATTCTCGTATACTGGAATGTGGTAGAGCTTGTCATAGTCCACATGGTATTTCTTGCCGATTTGCAAAAACTCGAGCCAATTGGCTACAAAGCCACGATCAAACGGATTCTTGAAGCGTTTTTTGGGGTCCGACGTTGGCTCTTTTGGATTGCTCAGGTAATTGTACCGTTGCCAATTGATGGATTCGTTGATAGTGAGATTCTTGGAAATGTTGTGAAAGTGCTGCCACAACATAGTGAATTGCGCACCGAGCGTGAAAATACACCAAAGCATCACCAAAAGCACAAACAGATTGTTGCTGAAAAAACTCGGGATATGCATCCACACGTCGGAGGCACTGTGAGATTCTTGGAAGTCATTGTAGGTCACTATAGTTCACAAAAACGGGCAATTCTCGTCAGTGGCTCCACCAGGGTTTTGTGCACTACGACAAACAAGACGTACCAATGATCGCGAGCGCGAAGTACAGTGCCACTGCGACAAAGTGCACCAACAGAAACACCAGAAACAACCCATGGTTGTTCCATCCAACACACCGATTGATCCACACACAGTGGTGGTCAAAACGCGCAAAGCACACTCTACACTGGGCACAGTGCTTGGAGCGGATGGGCTTTTTCACAAAACACGTTCTACAGTCCATGACGGTATTCAGCGGGAAGCCATTCTGTGCATCAACCAGAAAAGTCTCCAGATCTTTCTCAAACGACACCACTTGACCAGGATCCGTTGGGCACAAGATGGCGAGTCGAAGCCACACCAGCAGTAGTAGGGATTCAAAGCCAATTGCGATATACAGCAGCACTTGGTTCGCGTTTCTCGTGTGGCGGTATTTGGAATCCAAAAACACCACCACCAAAAACAATGTGAAGAACAGCACAAACGCGGTCCAGACCCCAATTGCCACTTCCGGTTGCGGGGTCATGAGGCGACTCCACAGAGTCTTCTTCTTCTTCTTCTTGGTGGAGCATTGAGAATCACCATGTTGGTGAATATGTGGATGTGCCAGACTCACACTGGGTGCTACTTGATTGTTTCGCTTGGATGGGTGCAGATTGCTCTTGTCTTGGGCGCCATGATTGTGGCCATGGCCATGGCCGTGACGGTTGGCACTGAACGATCGCAGGGCGACCGTCAGCAAAACCAAAATCAGCGGCAACGCAATATACCACTTCAAGAAGTAACTGGTCGAAAACACCACCGCCAAAGGAATGGCGTATGCCAGTAGCACAGCCACGCGAGTGTTTCGAGTCGTTGGATTCAGCTTCAAAAACGAACACATCCAGTACGCAACAGTCTTTAGCGAGCATCCACAATGCAACAGTGGCAGCTAGATCCACTCACATTTGCGCCATTTTTCAGCAATGAAACAAGTGCCGTATTGTGGTTTTGGGCAGCAATGTCATGGCAGGTGTGGTTCTCTGCGTCCTGAGCACTGGGATCGAAGCCTTCCCGAAGAAGATAGGCAACTACTCTTTCATGACCTATTTGAGCAATCCACAGGACGGCCAGTTGAGCCACAAAATACTCTACCCTTCAGTCCACACAGATCTCAGCCAGAATCAGAATAGTAGAGCCATCATGGTACCTGCTTCGCAAGCATAATGCAGTACAGTTCGCTGTCGATGGTCCAAACCGCCTCGAACAGCATCTGTCTGCTCCGGACCTGGCTGGGTTTGTACCACCACGTCCACCATTGAAGTGGACGGCGATGTTGAAACGGCTGGTGCTGATGAAATGGTTGCCTGCTTGGCAGTGTACAACAGGTAGTGCAGCACCAGCAAATGGCCCTGGGCCGCAGCGTGATGCATGGCCGTGTTGCCATTTGCATCCTGTTCATTGATGCGCGCGTGGCCAATTCGAACAAGCGCTGCCACCACACGAAGGTTCCCAGCATTTGCTGCCCGCCTATCATTCAGCAAATGGAACCATTCAGCCACTGCAACCCTTTTAGCTTTAGCTTGAGCATGTTCATTCCCTCGTGAGCCATCCAGCCATCCATCCAGCCAGCCAGCCAGCCAGGCAGGCAGGCAGCAACTCTGCGGCTTCGGATTTCAGCAACAACAACAAAAACGTACATTAGCGGAGTCTCTCCTGCATGGTTTTTGGCATTGATCAACTTGTCCAATCGCGCGGTGGCCTGCATTTGTTGCATCAAAAAGTGCATAATGTCGACTGGATCGGCGTCGGACGCTGCCGCGAAATGCACCAACGAGTTGCCGTCCGAGTCCTCAAGTGCCAGCAGATCTACTCCTTCTGGATATGTCGGGCTTTTGGCGCTTGCCATGCCCCATAGCAACACCACGAGTGGGAAATCACCATTGGCGCAGGCCACGTAAACATTCTGTCCATCGTAGACCAAGTCCATTGTGGTGGTTTGGCTGAAATGACTCCAATGCCGCTTGCAACTGTACCCACCCTATCATGGTGTGGGCCACACTATTTTGGGACACAGCAGTCGTCCAAAAATCACCCGAAATATCCCAGTGGGGTTCTCATAACCTCTTTCAATGAATAACCTGTGACAAAAAATAGTTCATATCATTTCAGTCAGTAGTGACTGTCAGCATCGGGGACCTTGCTTTTTCAATAACCTTTGGAAACATGAAGCAAGCAGCTTGCGTTGGACAGATCCTGAATGGATTCCCGCCCATGTCCCAGATCCAACCTGTTAACTGACTGCGGTTGGGCCGCTCCGTCGTTCGTGTTTCAGTTTACAGGTAGCCTCTCGCAAACTGAAATCACTCGCGTTGAGCTCACTTGGGCCCACCACAAGGGCTCCGGCACCAACCAAAGTCGTCCGTCCATTCGACACTTCGCCACTGACACTTTGACCCATCGAATGGCTCACCTACTCGGGCCTATCGACCAGCGATCGTCTCTTGTCCACGCCACTCCACTTGAGCTGCCACCCACGCAACCACGCAGATGCCGTCTCCATTCAAAACCCGTTCTCCTCTCCACAACGGGGATGACGATGACCGTGCTTCCAGTTGTGTTAGCTGTGGTGGTGCTGGTGGTAACCCAGCAGCAGCAGCAACAGCTTCAAGTGAATGGGTTGGTCGATGACTCGAGTTGTGTG